>VOPJ01012780.1:0-67161 GCA_014673585.1 Semibalanus balanoides
TCCCCAGGCCCGTCTCCATAACCATAACCCTGACCCTCACCAAGCCTCCCTCTTCACACTGCCGAGCTACTTACGTGTCTGAACTGTCGAATGGCGCCGTTGATTCGCAGCGAGTCGGCGGCGATCTCAGCGAACTCGCTGCTGCGGCCCGGCTCGTGACAGTGCAGCTGGCGCAGACTGGCAGCGGAGCGGGGCTGGTGGCACGACGTGCACGTCTCCGGCTGCGAGTGCTGGCGGACGATCTTATCCCGGCTGGCGGTAGGCGCTCCAAGCGCTGTGTTGCCGCCGCCGCGCGCCCCCACCACCGAGCAGACCGAGTCGCGCGAGCCCACCCGGTGGATGTTGATGCAGGAGCAGCGGCGACGCGCCAGCATCTGCGGACACAGGTAGGTGCGCCGGCAGTGCAGCTCGATGTCGGGGAAGCTGCGGGCGGCGCCCTCCTGGCCGCCGGACGGCTCCGAGGAGAGCGGCGGCAGCGTCAGCAGCGGCACGGCGCGTACGTCATCGGCAGCCTCGGTGGTGATGACGGGCCGGGTCCGCGGCGGCGGCGGGGTGTCGTCCGGAGGCAGCAGGTTCTCCGTGGAACCGAGCCGGCCGCACGGAGACAACGGAGACATCGCAGAGCGATCCATCGTAGTGCTGGCCGGCGGCAGAGGTGGTGGGAGGTTTGATTCTGTGCTCAGAGGTGTGCAGTGGCAGGCTCAGTGCGGCATCGTGCCGCATGAAGCGGCTCCTGAAACAGAGGGCGCGCGAGTCACGATACGATGTGGTGGCGCTGTCACTCTGGCGGCGAACGTTCAAACTACAGCTTACGTTACGGCCGGTTGGTGGCAGGACGGCCTCGTCGGTACAATCCACTGGGTCTGAAAGACAAATGGCACCGTCGACCATTCGACACGATTTGCAGCGGCTCGCTGCACGGAACAGATGGAAGTGCACCCTTTCTTAGTGTCACAGATACTGACCGGAACCCCAGCCATCCATTTATATAATGCATCAGTCGCGATTTCACCGAGACCATTCACCACTTTGAACTCCGTGCTCATCATTCTAGGCTGGTCCGCCTTTAGCAAATGGATTTACGGCTAGCTAGCACTTAGTTACAGCGTTCGCCAGTCGCCGTAAAGCGGGACGATGGACCGTGAAACGTCGCGTTGGGACGGCTGCTGACATACGATCATCAGTTACTGGCGCTTTGGTCCCATTATGAAGCCTGTTGCCGGGTGGCACTGAGCGCCGTCCAGCGGCCAAGGCAGCATTGGACACGTCCATAGCTGCAGTCTAACACAGCGCAGATGTCGGATAGCGACCGATCATCCATCATACGAGGGCTGCAGCACTGCCGTGGCCGTTCACTTGGAGTGTTCCGACAACTCCTCCCATAAACAACGCCGCTTATAGGTCAGCCCGATCGAGTGGCTCAAAGTCGGGCCCTAACCAATAACCATAACCGTTGCTCAGACTGCAGTTAATGGTCCCAGATAAGGTCACGGTTGGCTGGCAGGAGTGGTGCGCTGTGCTTGATCGGCCGAGGAAAATCTGGCGTTATTATCAGGGATAAAGGAAAATGATCGAGGATGGCACTATATATAGCCAACAGGAGATCACCAATCACCATGCGATATGAATTTCAGCTTTGAGGAAAGACCGTGGCATTTTATTATTATAGAGAGACAATGAGGTTGGTCGGGTTTTCCTTATTACCTTTTAATAGTTTGGAGGCCTAGAAACGCCGTACGAAATCGCATATATTTTTCTACCAAACGTAGCCACATGTTGTTCTTAGCATTGTATGTTACATTTTTGTAGCTTACATAATGACTGAGAAGATGTGGATTACATTTAATGCTACGCAGAGTACCTGATTAAAAAAGAAGATGAGCCAACGTTTTCATCTTTACGAAAATGGCAGCATGGCAGCCTTTTATTTTGTGGTCTAATAATTTCGTAAGCATACATTATACCATTGTATATAAGCAATATTAGCAGAGCTAGCGAGACAATTTATCGTGGAGGATAACCGGTCGCCTGGTGCCCATAACTTCAGCGGTGACACATTTAACGCGACGTCGCGCCAGTCAGCGGGCGTTATTTGTTTTGTGACCTGGCACTTTATCATTTGAAAACGAAATTGTATGGATTTTATCTTTTTGACACAAGACAAAATGGGAGTAAAAAGATGTAGTATGATCTTTTGACCACGATCGCCACGTGGAGGCGTTTTTTTAGGATCCTGTCCTTTCAAAAGAACAATGGAGAGCGGCTCAAGAAGTGAACATGCGATTTTATTAAGACAGCGATTAACCCGCAGTTCCGTATTCGTTGCCCTTTCACATCCCAAGGAACGCAGATATAGCCTTTTGTTGCTACAGGATGAGAAGTGAGAATGCAAATTCCAGACGTGCATAGAAATAATCAAATTTTGCTCCTCTTCTAGTAACACGCTTGATCCGAAACAATATTGTTTTATTGAAATTCCAATAGGAAAAGAAACTGATAATTAGGAATGACGGAAGAATTCCTCAATAGAAAAGGATATCAAGAATGAACAGAAGCACAATATTAGCTTGTTTTCACGATGGATTATTTTGCGCGAAATGTTTTAAAACATCTTAAGATGTTTTAAAATGTTTTAGTATGAAATTTTTAGTATTCTTATTCTTTCCTTAATTACGCAACTATTGAAAGCGATTTTTGTCTTGAAATGTCTCTCAGAATTTTGTAATATTTTAGGAAGAATATAGTATGTTACAAAATTGCGGTTTGGTCGGTGGTAACTAGCAAGATAATTATGTATACGTTTGCTGTGATGCCAGATCTTCACCAACTGATTCTTTTCAGAACATCTTGAAACATATCGGTCTCGGGCACGCTATTGGTCGCTCAACAAAGGCGAAATCTCCTTGCTCATAAGTCATAATGGACTTCGCCTTCCGCGAATTCGTTTCTGGCGCATTATTGCGCCATTGTGAAGGCAGACCTGTTGATCCATGACGTCCAGATTGAGTTAACTAATTTATGGCGATATGCTTAACTGAACGAACGGGACTCTAAACAATTTGTATTCATAATCTTGTATTAGAGCTCATTCATGTTTCCATAACTCTTGAATAATTGATAATATCGCCTTTAAATCAGTAACTTATTTTTCTTGGAATAATCGTATACTAAAAACTTTTATACTAAAACATTTTCAAAAATCTTAGGGTTTTAAAACATTTTTTTCGCGCAAAATTAATCATCGTTGAAAACGGCTATTAGTTAGGTAAACCATTCATTGTGTTCATTTTTCGTCAAGAAGGGATGGTTCTGTTTTGCCCATCAAGCATTTGGGCTAAATGGACTAAAAAAAAATCAGCGTCATATAATTTTATCAATGATCGTCGAGCTTATCACCCTACAGAGATTGGCAGTTGAACAGCTTCATAACTACTGATGAATAAAAGGCCAGCGAAGGCCCAGACACTAAAAAAAAAAAATGTGCCATCGCTTGTACAGGATTCTTACTCGAAACCCCAAACATCTGATAACGACGCAAAAAGACGCATTGGTAGATAAGTTCAAATGAATCGTCACCTGAGTAATAATGGTGGAAATACTGTATAAGCTTGCGGGATGACAAGATTTAAACGTACAAAATGAGGAGCGGGTCGGGGTTGGGTGCTGAGACCGGCGGCGGGCTGGGGGGATTCAATGGAATTGTGTGTGTGTGTGTGTGTGTGTGTGTGTGTGTGTGTGTGTGTGTGTGTGTTCTTTTTTAGGTGCGATTGTAAGTTTGAGCACTGAGTATGTGTAAACGTGTGAATGTGCTGCTACATGTACGTTGTAACTTCATGCGACGTATCACGTGAACGAGCAAACGGCGCCGTTTGTCACTTTGTTAACCTGGCTGTCAGGGTCTGCAGTCTCCCGACTCTATCTATCCTATTCCTGGCCATTTCTCAAACTGACACGAACGTTGTTCCGGTGATGACGACGGAGGACCGAGGAACGTTGTTCCGGTGATGACGACGGAGGAACTGGGACGTTGTCTCGTGATGAGACAAGAGGACCGGAGGAACGATTGTTTCCGGCGTGATGACGACAAGAGGACTGAGAAACGTTTTCCGGTGATGCGACGGAAGGACCGAGGAACTTGTTCGGTGATGATCGACGGAGGACCGAGCGAACGTTGCTCCGGTGATTGACAGACAGGGACTGAGAGAATGTTGTTCCGGTTGATGACGACGGAGGACCGAGAACGTTGCTCCGGGTGACTGACGACAGAGGACTTGAGGACGTTTGTTCGGTGATGACGAGAGGGGACCGAGAACTTGTTGCCGTGATGACGACGGCATAGACCGAGGAAGTTTGTTTCCGGTGATGACGACGAGGACCGAGGAGCGTTTTCCCGGGGCAGTGCGGAGAACAATCGACATATCCTGTATTCACCTTACTGAGATGGCCCCAAAGACCTGCACTGGTGCTGAGAGGTCCCGCAGTTCGCACAATGCAGTCAGAGAGATAATCAACCAGAGGCAGCAGGCGCGTCTCTTAGACCTGAGTTTCTCTGCAATGACTACGTCTGGTGAGTTGATCTTAGACTTGCTATTATGTGTGCTGAATGCCAATGAAGCCTGTCTAGTGAATGGACCCGAGACTCGCTGACAAAGTAGGATGAATATATTTACAGTTCAGCTAGCGGCAGCGTGACGTAAATTACCCCATAGCTCAGTGATAGTGTATGTCGAATCATCATTAAACAGAGTAATGGTGTAAAATGAAATGGTGTAAAATCTTTAATCTCAGCGATATTGTATCAACCATGGATTAACATCAGTCCCAGTGATTTTGTACGATGAATTGACCTAAGACCCAAAGGCAGGCAGCGTATTGTGTAATCAGGACCTCTGGTCTGAGGCTCCACGTTAACGTTGGTTCCATCGTTCTGAGAGTTCCTATGGTGAAGTGATCTAAGTTTTGTGACAATTTATGGTACCATGCTCTTGGGCTCAGTTGTTGATAGACAGTCCCTATATTTAGACAGTGTTCTCCTGTGGGCACCGCTGTCACTCGGTTGACACAAACGTCCCTACTAAGAGCCTTATACGGCCACTCTAAGAACGGATAGAAAGCCTCAGCTGACACAGACGTCCCTACTAAGAGCTTATACGGCCACTCTAAGAACGGATAGAAAGCCTCAGCTGACACGGCGTCAGCCGTCTGCTGATTCACCGACACGAAATCCACTCCAGCTCTCCACCAAACAACAAGGCAAGATTTACACGGCAAACAGACAGCTGGACCTCTGTTGTGACAGGTCAAATACCGTGACGCTGCTTCAAACCCACTCGCAGGTCCAGGCCGATACCATGGCCCAATCTTACCAAAGTGCCGTAAATAGCGGCAAGTAACGGCCATGCCTGAATGGATGATGCTTCGGAGAAAATGCCCCGCACTTATTGAACCACGGCGTTTGTTCGATTACTCGTTGTTATCGAACATAAAGCCAGTCGGTTTAGAGCGTAGGCTGATCTAATAGGTATCCCCGGTTCGATCGAGGTGGAGAGTTTCTTGCAGGGCCGCGCGCTAACTGCGCGAGGTCAATATGCCGTATTTACCCATTCACGGGCATTTGGTAGAGTGGACCTTCTTAGGTACATTGGGGCCCATGAGAGGGTGAGTCACAGGCTACTCGGCGCATTTCGTCAGCTCTAAGTACCGATGTAACAAGCGGTGATACGGGACTAGCAATCTCGGAGACACGGGATATACCGGTCCTTTGCACATTTATGGTCAGCTCTCAGCCGCAGGCTCTTCTGACGCTCTGCTCAAACAGACAGGTTATGTCGTCTCCCTTTTTGGTAACCACTTCATCGCGACCGCTCCTGAAATAACTACATCCGGGGGGGGGGGCTTCAGAGTTCAGGATGTGGCTTCAGTTTGCTCCGACACATTTCCTTAACTATTGGTACTCTGCCAATCCTCTTCTCATCTTAATCTCTCACAATGTCTTCTCATCTAGTATCTCTGAACGATCACTGACAGAACGGCAGAACTGGCAGAACGGTCACTGACAAATATGACGGCGGGAGATGCAAAATTGCATGGTTCTGCCAACGTATATGAGTTATTAAATTATTAAATATTTTGAATTGCCACTGTTTTTTATATTCGTCGCTTATACCTAATATATGGCTTAGTATCCACGTTTAAAAAAACTAAATTTTAAAGATATTTCAGAGACATACATACTTACATATTTTAACAGATCTGCTTTTAATCGTCACAGGCAATGACATTGACAAGCATCGGCATATTAGTGTTAAGCTTAACCACTGGTCCATTCTGACATAATATAAACTCTATTCCCCCACGACCAGGAGTTATCGGAGACTCTCGCTCTATTCCCCGGAGCCAAATAACACTCTGGCCGACTGGGGTGACGTTTTTCTCGGGGGGCCATGGGACAAACTGCGGCCGTTCTCCGTTGGTACTGCGATTCAAGAATCCTCTCTACAGGGCTGGCGTCGGAGCTTTGGCGTTCCCGCAGCATTGTATCGGAGAAGGGCAGCAGAGTGGGAGGGCGGGGAAGGGGCTGGCCACTCATTTGTTGCTGGCTCCATCTCAGGCCTTGTTCACAGTCTTATCAGAGGCCGAGGGAGCAGGCGAGGCCGGCGATCTCTAATGGCTCGACGTCCGTCCGAGGGCCGCATTGTCTCACAGAGCAGAGCAATGGCGCTCGCCGGTGCAGCGCGGGAGGAGAGGGACTGAGGGACCCAGGACTGGCAGACTGGGGACTGAGGGACCCTGGACTGGGAGACTGGGGACTGAGAGACCCTGGACTGGGAGACTGGGGGCTGGGCGACCCTGGACTGGGAGACTGGGACTGGGCGACCCTGTACTGGGAGACTGGGGACTGGGCGACCCTGGACTGGCAGACTGGGCGACCCTGGACTGGGAGACTGGGGTGACTGGGCGACCCTGGACTGGGAGACTGGGGACTGGGCCCGAAACCTTGGACGGGAGAACTGGACTGGCCGACCCCTTGGACTAGCAAGACTGGGGATGGGCGACCCCTGGAACTGGGGGAGTTTTGTAGCCCGTGGTTTGAAAACCCGATAAGTTTTACAAGTTGTTGGAAGAGACCTTGAATGATGGGCCTCCTGAACCAGCTGGACGATCGAAATTGGTAATCCTGAAATTTCACTTGTTGCGAGAGAACTGGAGGCAATAGTTAAGCCAGGTCGAACAAAAAATGTCAAGGAGATGTGGGCCACGGAGGCGGGAGCAGAAAACTGTATACAGTAATCTTACTACTACTTTACGGAAATGTGAATGCCACTTGCTGCTGGAGCCATTTTTTATATTCTTCTCGTTTGACGATGCATGGGCTAGTACGCAGCCGTATGAAGAAGTTTTGGCGATATGAAAATCAATAAGCGGACTGACGACGACCCCTGGAACTCGTGAGATGAGCCTGTAGAGGCGGTCAACTGTCTTGACATTCGGTGCCGGCCCTGAACTAGGTGGAGACTGGGGGTATAGCATATGTGTTGAAACAGAATAATGAAAAAGGATGGAGGTGACCTCTGACCGGGAGAATGGTATGATATTTTCGGCTGAACTGAGAAATTGAGAAGAGGACCCCTATATGTGAAAACTGAGTGCATGGAAATCGTGGTACCTGGGGTATGGGAAGGATGGTTTGAAAATTAGAGATTAGAAGGACACGGTCAATGTGGGTGAACTTACGTGATTGGATTTCCTGGTTTGAGCTGTGTAACCCGACTTGGAGCCGATTCGAGATTCCTCGGAGTTATCTACAGGTGGCACAGGAACTGGGTGGTGAGGTGGGGTGATCCTGGGGGTATTTTGGGTGGGGTTGGTCTGGGACTGGGGTGGGGTGGTCTGGGATGGCGGTGGGGTGGCTTGGGACTGCAGTGGGGTGGTCTGGACTGGGGTGGGGTGGTGGACTGAGGTGGATGCTGGACTGGTGGGTAGGGCCTGGACTGAGAGTGGGTGTCTGGACTGGGTGGGGTGGGTGTGGTCTGGGACTGGTGGTGTGGTCTGGGACTGGGTGGTGGTCTGTGGACTGAGGGTGGGTCAATGTCATGGACTGGGGTGGGTTGGCCTGGGACTGGGGTGGGGTGGTCTGGTACTGCGGAGTGGGAGTAGTGTGGTTGGTCTGCTCAGGAGAGTTGAGTGGTCATAGGGACTGGATGGGGGTTGGTCTGGACTGGGTGGAGTTCTGGACTGGAGACCTTAAGTGGGTGGTCTGGGCTGGGTGGGGTTGGTCTGGACTCGGATGGGGTGGCCTGGAACTGGGGTGAGGGTGGTCTGGGACTGGAAGTGCGTGGAGGGTGGGGTGGTCTGGACTGTTCTGGAAAGTTGTTCTGGGACTGTGCAGTGGGGGTGGCCTGAGGGACTGAATGGTGGGGTGGTCTGGGACTGGCCTCGTGGGGTGGCCTGGGACTGGGAGTGGGTGGTCCTGGGCTGGGTGGGGTGGGTCTGGGAACTGGGTTGGTGTCGCGCCGGAGGACTTGCTATGGATGGGGTGGTCTGGAACTGGGGTGGTGGGGTTTGTCTGGGAACTGGGGTGGTGTGGTCTGGACTGGAGTGGGTGGCCGTTGGGACTCGGTGAGAAGTTGTCTGGGACTGGAATGTGGTCTGGGCTGGGATGGGTGGTCTGGGACCTGGGATGGGTGCCTGGGACTAGAGTGGGATGTCTGGGACATGGGGTGGGTTGGGGTCTGGGACTGGGTGGGAGTTGTTCTGGGACTGGAGGAGGAGCTCTCTCGAGATATGGTGCGTCGTGACTGGGAAACGTGGCGTGTGGGTGGCTGGTACTCGTGGTGGGTGAAGTGGGACATCTGGAGTGGTGGTCTTGGGGACGAGTGGGGTGGGCATGTAATTGCTCGATCCAGTGGCGGTGGTCTATGGTACTGCCTGTCTGCCTTGGGACTAGGAGCCGGGTTGAGCCGGAACATTTTTCGAAGACGTAGGCAAGAGAGAATGGAGCGAACGCAGAAATTCGGAGGAAAGTTCTAAACTGGATGCTAAAGTTACTCTGAATTAATGTTGAAATCTTTGGACGGGCAGCGCGGCAACTTTGAGAGCTTTAGAAGAGTAGAAGCGAAGGGTAATCGAATAAATGTCGACGACTTAAACTAAATGAGAAACAGCACCTTCACTCAACTCAAAATCATCAATAATACTTCTTTATATGGGATTACATGCAAGGATGGCTATTGGCTGCTTCGATGTTATGACAATGTCATCGAATGAATGACACACTTGCAAAATATAGTTATGTACAAATGTATATATTTAAAAGGGCATTTCACACGATTGACCAGCTGGGGCATGTTGGGGGGCAGAATCTGCCTTCTTCCGTATTTTCTGCATAACTTGAAATTATGATAGATATCGATGCAAAACTTGCAATATCTTATGCTGTATAAATGTTACATCTTCTGACAAACCTTGTAATAGTATTTATCCAGTATTTGTGGAGGAAATGATGTTAAAGTAACGATACGTCATGTCATTTTTTGGTGAAAAACGATAAATGTTGAAAGTTTTGTATAAATCAAGTCTTGAAACAAATTAAAAAATATAAATTTGTCAATGAAGAAAATATGATTTTTAACATGACTGATGGATATGCAAATTGCTGAGTTTTTGACACAAAAGCGCAAAAACTGTTGTTGTTTTGTTGTTGTTTTTTAAGAAAGAAATCAAAACTTTCAACGATATTAAAAAACGGAATATTTATCTTCAAAAACATTGACGATGCCTAAACCAAATTTCAAAGCAGTATTTTTACCTTTTAATTAGCTTATGGCTCCCTAAATAGACATGAATACCTACCTTACACATGACGTCATTTTTTTTGCTTGTAGTGACCAAATAGACATATAGCAGCAGCACTGTATTAATGAGACAGAATTGGTCTAAACCATGCCCTTTTATATAAAAAGATTTCAAATTTTGGTCTTTTCTTACCAGACCTTGACCTGAACTTCAGCTAAGGGCCCTTATATGAGGTAGTTTGAAAAATGTAAACCACTATCGAATGCTACGTGCAAAACAACCCCTACGACATGTGCCGCATGATCTTCGTATACCTGTTGCCAATAATGGCATTTCCTGACCTGACATTGAAGTTGACCTTTGCTTACAATCTCACTTTCGCTTATGCAGGAGATGTAGTATACCTTTCAGAGCACTTTGAGCGATAATGGGAGCAACTTAAGGCTTTGAATGGGATTGGGAAGTACAGCCCATCACCTCAAAAACCTATTTGGTCTTGACTCACCGTGACCTAACATGTAACCTTATTTCGCAAATTTCGTGTATGTTTTAGATGCGTCTCATTGAGAGTTTTAGATTACCAAACCAACTTGCGCGACTCGCTGCGGTTATTGGTTTGGAAGATAACGAGTGGGCAGAATCTGCCCACCCTCTCCCAGCGGGGCGTGTTCGGCTGAATACTGCAGCTGTGCGCGGGTTAACCCGCGCCCCGCTGGGGTACCAGCCGAGCGCCCGCTGGGGGGTGGGGGGCAGATTCTGCCCTCATTTCTTCTGAACCAAATAACCGTAGCGAGACCGCATACGGCAATTCGAGAGGTCTCATTGATACGCACCTCCCGATCCAAAGCATACGTGAAAATTTTCGAAATAAAGTCACACATGTCAGGTCAGGTCAGGTAAAAGGTCAAAATGGAGATATATTAGTTTTTGGGCCATATTTTCTATCCAAAGCCTTAGATTGAAAAAAATTGAGCACAAAGTGCTCTCAAAGGTATAATGGAAATCCTGCACTAAGCAAAAGTGAAATTTTAAGCAAAGGTCAAGGTCGGGTCACAAAAGGTCGGGTCACAAAAGGTCATTGATGGCAAGAGGTCTACGAAAGTCATGCGACATATGTTTTATGGGTTGTTTTACACGTGTAATTCGATAGTAGAAGCCATTTTGACAATCTGACACCATAAAAGGTCAAAGTCAGGTCATATGGGGTAAAATTGTGAAATGGAAATTTTGTAAAAAAATGAATTTTTATAGTCCAGTTTTGTCTCAGAAGAAACAGCTGTTAAATTTATTGTCTCTATCTGATCAAAAAGGTAAAAAAAAGTTATTTGAAAAAATTACGTCATGAGTTACTTACACTTAGGGAGTCATAAGTCAGTCAAAAATTCAGATATTGCTTTGGAATTTTGATTTGGGTTTTGTTGATACTTAGTTCTCTTACATATATTCCGGTTTGTGAAATATTTTTGAAATATTTCGTTTTGTGATTTTTTTTTAGGGGTAAAAAACTCAAAATTTGGAGAATCCGAGATTGCCATTTTGAAGACAATGCAATTTCCCACCTTTTGATGTTTTTTATTTTCTTTAAACCTCCATTTTCTACGATTTTTCAAACATTCATCGTTATTCCACCAAAAATTGCATGACATGACGTCATCAAAAGGTCATTTTTTCCAAAGTTATTTTTCAATTTTATCGAAATTTTTGGAAAAGACGTCAAATTGATGTAGGATAAGGTACTGCAAGTGTCACGTCGGCATCTGCCATGGTTTTTGAGTTATTGAGAAAATCCGGGAGGGGGGGGCAGATTATGCCCCCCCAGCGGGGCGCGGGTTCAGGCACCAGACACGGGTGTAGTTTCTAATTCAGTTGGGGGAGAGGAAACTTCTACGCCGCTGGTACCATGACACATATTAATAAGAGCCGCAGACATTTTACTGATCTGGTGCATTACCAGGCGAGACTAGGCTAACCTCTCATATAATATTCAGAGGACGCACTGAATTAATATATCCTTATGCATATCTTATATGCACCAGTTCCCACACTTTAAATTCAATGCAAGTGTCTAGCCAATGCAATGCTGGGACGCAGTCAGTGGCGTATTAAGGATCAGCCAGGGGGAGCTACATGCTTTAAGAGCACAATGCACAATTTATAAATTAAAGAACTATATAGTCAATACTTATCTGTATTATTGGTTATTTTTTCCTGGTTATCTTGAAATTTACACTCAAATGGTGTTCGTGCCGAATGGATACAGCATATTCTGGAGCACGCCTTCCGCGCCAGGGGGAGGCATGGCCCCCCTGCCCCCTTAAATACGCCACTGGATTCAGTACCTCTGAACCCCTGTATAATGGCATTGCCATATATGTATGTGTGTATTTGTACATACATTCACAAATCATCACCACACTTGAAAAATTATTACAATTATGTCACAACCTTGAAACTTACTTACAACTATTTTTAACAGCCCGAGTGTTATTTGTCAAAACGGCCACTTTGCGGCGCCCGTAAATCCTCTTCCGAGCCCGGATAAGGATGCTTTAGGCTTTGAGCGCCAAGGTGGCGGCTCTGCCGTCGCTTCCAGTGTCGTCGGGTCGACTGAGTTGGCTCATCTCGTGCAGCCGGCGATGAAATGGACCGCTGCAACCGCTGTCACTTAGCGCCGCGTTTTTCCCAGCATGTGTAATCAATCAGCCCAAGTGCGCCCAGAGACACGCTGAAAGGCGGCCGATCCCCCGGCGGCGCGGCAGGGCGCCCGGTGACCCGTGCTGCGCGTGACGGGGTCGTCACGTCACGATACGTAGGCCGCACCAAACTCTGCCCGCACCCGCCCTGGTCCGCCCTGGAACGCCCGCCGGAACTCCGCTGTTTGTCGGGAAACGCTGTTTGCTGACAAATATTGACATTGCTGACGATTTCTCAGTTATTTATTCAGGAGCCTGGCTTGAAAGAGATTTATACAAATCCCAGGCAATCATTATTGATGTAAGTCGCAAAGCAAAGGAAGTTAGACTATTTTATTTTTGATGGATACCGCGGAAAGAATATACAAAATACTGATTGAGACAAGATCAATATGAGAAAGTCTTCTTAATTCTACAATATTATTATAATGCTCATATTTTTAGGCGTTTATACCTTAGGTGCATATGCGTGAGTGCAAGTATAGATACTTCAGGCGCAGGTATCAATTAATTTGTCATCGATTTTATCAAGTTGATCTCTTAGTCTATTGATCTCACAAAGGTAGATATTCATCAACAAATGAAGCATATAAATTTATATTCTCCCACCTGTTACCTGGTTCTCTTACCTGGTCGGGTTCCCTACAGCCTTGTGTCAGGAAAGGGTGGGTATGACAAATAGGTACCCTAGTGTGCAGACACGCCAGCCCAGAGAGTAACAATGTCCAGAGAAGGCTGTGGAAAGAAGGTGGCTGGAATTGTGCGTCTTCCAGTCACAGAAGTCACATTATACAGTCTGATCCATTGCATCACTAGCATTGCAGATATAAAACATCATAAACTGACCAAAAGTTTGTACAGAGCCACAGACAATCATGGTCTGATCAAATATACCCATATTCCTGCTATCCAGTGTACGTATACAGGTCACCGCTGCTGATCTTGTTTGAACGGTTTTCTTACTGCGTTATATCTACTGAATGTTTGTTCCCTTATAGCAGTTTGTTAATGAGAAAACATGGAACCGTTGCGGGACACAGATCACCGAACACAAATGTTCAAGCGCTGCTGACCCAATTGTTAAATTTGCGCTAAAAGCGTGCTATTTATATGAAACGAATATATTCGTGTCATGATATATCATGACACGGGGCGTCGCCACCGGGACGGGGCGAAACACTCGACACCCCCAAGATCAACAGGATTTTAACATTAGCCCTATTGGGAGGGGGAATCTGGCATGCCCCCCGATCAACATCTTGTAGCGACGCCCCTATCGTGCTATACAAGTATAGTTAATGTTGATCAGGTTTGTGTCGAACACTTTAAAAAACAACAGTTTTGTATCGAATCCTTTCTAAAAACGTTTTGAAATTAAATATACTTTCTTGTCATGGTCGCAGTGAGTGTTAAGTTTGCAGTAAGACGCAATATTTATTGGTAACTGAGCGTTGCTGACGACATACCAAACTCTCGGGAGCAACGCAATCCGTACACAAAACCCATTGTCTGCCTAGCTTTCTTCGTATGTCCGATCGTCAGATTTACTCTCCAGAATGCCAATGTCCCCCCACTGTCACCCACTGAGTAAAATGGCCATGGGAGCGGCGAGGCTTGCCTTTATCTGGGTTGAACTCACGACGAAATTCCTCGGATATACAGGTAACGATTTAGGTGAAACTCTTAAAGGAAGTGTGCCTACTCAGTACTCACATCGGTCATGTAGAGTTGTTGACACTGGTTTATAGATAATAATTTATTATTTTAGCCATAACTTCATTTCTCCAGATTCACTCCATATTTGCTGAGATATTCCTAAGGCTCCAAGATCAGTATGGAATCACACAATTATCGGAAGGCTCCAGATAGGCTTTCGATACATAGAAGCATTGCCTTAACGTTTATTACACTGCTAGCATCTGTCGTTAGCGCTGGCCAATAGAAAACAGCTCGTGTGCGCTGATAGCAGCTGCCGAACAGAGCCTCGGTTTCCATTCAACGTTGTTCGTATAGTAATTTTGTGACTTAGTTGCGCCATTTTAAATAACATCTTCTTTACTTTGTTTATAGTGGCGATCGTTTATGGATAATAGAAACAAAACTATGCAAGATATGATAGTAAACAAAAATTTCAACTAAAGGGGCTCCAGACGTGAATTTTATACGTATCCAATAATCAAACCAGATAGCTTCTTACCGTAATACAAATATATATTTTACATTCCAAAAGACTAAGAGTAGTCACCACTTCCTTTAAGATAGCTGATTAGCAGCCGGCCTGAAACTCAACATTAATTCGGATAACGATTTTGCTGAAATTTAGCCGCTATCCTGATAGCAGTCAGGAAACAAATATAACATTACAATAATTCACAATTGATAAGTTTCTCATGGTCGATATCACTGCAGCAGTGATATGCGTCTATAACGCATTACGGCAAGTCATTGACGGGAGACGTTACAGATAGACAGACAACATTCAGCTTATGTTGACTTAAGCCACATCAGATCTCACAAGCCTACAACTGTCGCTGTCAGATATTAGGTGTTGCCCCTGATGTAAGGTGTTGGCACCGGGTGCGGCCCGCGTCCCTGACCGTGCCGCTGCCCTGTTTGGCCGTGTTACGGCATCCTCGACATGTTCGACAGCTGCTGTTTGGCTGAGTCACAGCATAGTATAAATGTCTGGCGGTCAGTCTCCCCCGGTATGTGTGCCACCAGAGGTAAGAAACAACAAAAACAGGCTACGCATATGTACAATTTTGAATTCATGTCAGGAGAAAACAGCACGTATTGAGCATTGATCTATCAAAGGTCTCCAAAGACCAAAGGTCAAAGGGTTTTCGTAGCAAGACATCGAAAGTTCTAACAATGGTAGCATTGATTCAAACGTTTCTAATTTATTCAAAATTTCCAGAATGCTGCCATTTGTGTCGGTTTTATCATTCTCACCTGCGTGAGATGTCACCCTACCATGTTGCCCCGCTTCGTGCTGACGGTACCAATAAATCACACATACGTGTCGACTAAATAGACATCTTGTCACTGAATGAGCTTATGACGCTATTGCTGTACCTATTAGATTAATTATATTGTCTGATCAGCATTATGGTAATGAGAGCGGGTGCTGGTATGCAGTTCCACGCAAGGACGCTTTGCATTTATCAGTTATAAATCTTAGGCAGTGAAACAATGTTTCATATGAACCAGAATGTCGCTATTACTCGAGCCGAGGGACACTCTCCATCAGATTAATGCGCATACAGACACAGTTTCAGCGAGCCCGGCCGTGCAGGGAGATCAAGCTGCCAGACCCCCGGCCGTGGGCAGATCAAGCTGCCAGACCAGTGTAGCTGGTCGTATTTCGGTCTGGTATGAGCCTGTGTCACAATCAATGTTGCAATTCCCAGTGCCGGTTGAGCCATCATGCAACAAGTCGCTGGATGAAGATGTAGAGCCACAAAACGACACAAAATGTGGCAAAATATTTTTTTGCTGTCGAAAAAATCGTTGAAATATCACCCTAAACCTCCATCACAGCATGGCAATCCCAATTAACAGGATTGTGTTTACCTTTCGTATGCGTTTACTTACATTTACCTACATCTCCCCAATATTCCTAATAAATAGCCGCGTCACCTTTCAGTAACATCAGCCGCCTGGGCTCCGTATTGTTTATCTGACATCTCGTCTGGTCCCTGCTAGCTCGAGACTCCGGGTGCCTCCGGCCCCGTGCCTGGCTCAGAGGGCCCTGCAGGCTAGTCACCACCGGACGCACTGACGCGACCTCTGACGTCACCGGCCGGCCGGGGCGCCGCGCCAAGTACATTACCTGGTTCCGGCCGCGTCTCGCCTGTGACCTTTGACCTCGACAACTTGAGTCGGCTGTCAGAGGGCGCCGACCAAAACGGAGCAGCGCGCGCGGAAACGCCATGAAAGTCGCCGATAAATTGTGCCGACTTCTGCACGCGACACGGCCCCGCCCCACGGCGGCGACTAAGTGTATCGTGCGGTGACAAAACGACATAGTGAGGACAGGGCACGGGTCACGGTGGCAACAGGACACGGTGGGACAGAGATCGATATCCCACCCGATTGGCGACAGTGAGGAGACCATACATATTAGATAGCCAATTCGAACCATAGATATTAGATCCTGTTACAAGTCACAGCAGCTTTTGCGCTCACGCTATGCAATGACCACAAATATGTCATATTTATCAACATCTTAGGGAGAACATTCCTGATAGTTATATCTTGATTATGTCACAACAGGTTGTGATTTTCTGAGCCGTTGTGACGGCACTGTCGGGTGACAATGTCAGCAGAGATTCCGGCTCGGTCAGCTAGTCAGCTGTTTGTCTGATTGTGGCCGGCTGTCTGACCTGGCTCGCCGCACGCCAATACTTATCAGCTGGTCATCCAGCATTGATAGCCTATGGGTGCATATGTCAATACAGGACAGGCGACCTCCACGCCAATTCGTGCCCTTTGTCGACACCAATCTACTCTGCATTGCCGTCCGCATGAGCATGCCTATTGCGTTATACACTGTTGTACAGTACAGGAACCTTCACTGGCGGGGAAGGACAAAGGCCAGACAGATACGACATCCAGTGTCTCTCAGCAGCCAATGCGACACATGTGCTGCTTCACTGCGGACGGCTCAGTCGCAATGGTTCAGCGCGACTCACTGTTGTGTCACTGGCGGTCCGGTCACGTCTCTGGCTGCACGTCTACACTCAATCACCACGGTGCGGTGCAGCCGCGGTCAGTCCGCGATTGTGACCCGACAGCCACAGCACACGGCGTCCCTGTGTACAGTGCACATGATGTGCTGTGGCGTGTCTCAGGAAGCCGGCAGCCTGTGTGGTGATTGTGACCCGGCAGCCACAGCACACGGCGTCCCTGTGTACAGTGCACATGATGTCCTGTGGCGTGTCTCAGGAAGCCGTCAGCCTGTGTGTTGCATAGCTCTCTCGGCGGACACGCCACGGCCCAGCTGACGCGGCTCATTATATAGCCGCTGGATTTACTCAGTGGACCGCCGGGGGGCGGGGGAGGCGACACTGACAGCGAAACCGGCACCGAGTTACGGACAGACTGCTGATAGGGGATCCACTGATAACTCATGCTACTGCCCCCCGGACGGCGGCGCCGGGCCGACGCCGCGCCGATTGCATGCATTGCGAGTGGGCCGGGTCGAGCCGGCGCCGATGAGCGGCACAGAGCGGCTCGGCGAGCTGTTCTCGTATAGCCGTGTCGTTATCGTCTATGAATAGTGAGTTGATGAGCCGGGTTATTTCTGCGCTGCGTCCTTGGTGCTGGTGGGCGGGGCCGGCGCCGAGACGGCGGGACCGGGTACCATAGGTCCCTGACTAAACAGGAGCCGGCGCCGGGGCGGCGGGACCGGGTACCAATAGGTTCCCTGACTACAGAGTCGTGCGCGGGGCTGGCGGGACCGGGTCCTATGTTAGGTCCCTCTTGACATATATTCACAGGAGGACTTGTACGCGCCTGAACGGCGGGACGGCGGGTACCAGTAGCGTTCCTTCTACATAACAGGGCCGTGTCACGCCGGGACGACTTCCGCGTCGCCGGATCCGGACGTATTTCCCACTAGGTTCTTCTCTGACTTCAACAAGAGGCGCCCGGCGCTTCTGGGGGGCACCGGGACCTGGTTGTTGCACCCGATCCGGTCCCTGGTGTATCTAGGCAACGAGGCGCGCGTCTCCTGGCCGAGACCGGAGGAGTAGCGGTCGGGACTCTTACTTATCAGTTAGGGTGTTATATCTGCATCAGAGTCTTCGGTTGTGACTACACGTGGAGCCAGGAGCAGCTGTCGAGGCGGCGGGTCGTGAGAGTGATAACCAATATTAGGTCTGACTAAAACAGGTAGACCGCGGGCGAACGCGCAGGCAGCCGAGCGAGCGCACGCAGCGTCAACCAACTAAAGATCGCCCGGCCATAATACAGGAGACATCCACGCGGCCCGAGATAAGTAGACGGGAACTGAGGGTAAAGGTAAAAACCGGTACGGCAATGAGAGTACGACGACGATATAGCAGCGGCTGTGGAATGGGGCGACTTAAATGAATTCCTGTTTCGACGTCGTGAGCGTGCATGGAGGATTTTAGTAAGAGTATGGAGATATGGTCTCCAAGTTGATTGACTAAACAACCACATAACAAATTCGCAGATGCGGACGTCTACTATAGACGAAAGAACATTTGCCATGTGATTTTAGGGGTAGCTCACTATCTTCACTAGACTCGCTACCGACATGAGAAATATCTGCATGATCGAGGCAACAGTAAGCCACATTTCACATGAACGAGATCGTCTTATCTGCCTAAGTTGCCAGCTGCAACTTCTCTCCGAATCAATCTCCGACGTAGCTCCAGCATTGCGCACGTGTTCACAAGCTGCCAGGTCAGGGGGGTCAAGGGGCTGTACACGTATCATAGACCGTGCCCACGAGGTGTTCGTGCTTTAAATGCTATCGTTATATTCGCTCATACTATTACTTGAGGAAATAACCACCCTAACTAGATCAAGCACGTTTAACAAATATTACTACTTCATATCAGGTTTAGAACTTTCGAGCTGCGAATCGTGGTGGGTTCTGCCCGGAGTGACATGGAGAGTGGCACCCTGTGGGTAAAGCTCGTTGTCGACGGGGAAATGAAGCACAACATAAGGGTGTATCTTGCTGGAGCTCTACGAAAAACTGAATTACTCCTGAACTATGGGACTAGTTGCGGGTCCACTCCGCAGAGCACCGCTCGCGCTCGCAGCATGCGACACGGACTGCCTACATCGTGATCGGTCCATCGCCGTGGTAGTACCACACCGATTCATCAGACCGAAGGAAGACGTGTTAGGTAATATCTCACCATTGTATAATATATGCAAAGGTCTAAGGGGTGGCAGAGACTGATTTCCTCAGCACCATAGGAACATAACATTGAAGAAGGGCGAATTCGAGCGTGTGGCTCCCAGCTTATGCTGCTAGTGCCTTAGAGGCGGCTCATCGACCATTGTACTCGTTCCCGCGATATTCATTGTTATGGTCATTAAAGAAATTGACCGGCGTCAGTTGGATGGGCCGTAAGTGGTTTGTTATGTACGACGGATCGATTGGATCGCCCCCAGTTATTGTCGCTAATTAATGCAGCAGACATATTATGCTTAATTAGTTAACTAGCTTCCAACCAACTTTGCAGTGCCTGGAGGAATATCGAACATATCAGCTTTAAACTAGAACAAAATGATTACGTTCTTAGTTCTACACGCTTCTGTTAAGCGCGAAGTTACTGTAGTTACATAATAGCTGTCGTAGTCACAAAGTTTTCTTTGAAGCAGAATGGGTGGCATGTATCAAAGCTGTAGCTAGTGACTGTATTGTGTGAGCCATCTAAGCCGCGCATTGCACTCCTAGAGCGATCAGCAGCAGTGCAAAAAGTGTCAAGATGGTCACGAACACGAACACAAAACGCAAAATGAGTCACAATAACTAGGAGAATTAGGAGAAGAGTTAAGATCACAGTATCCACAAATTACTATTTGTTCGGAACTAATCGTAAGTGATTATCAACAAAAAATCAAAGGTAAAGCTGCATGCAAAAATCAAAATCAACCAGCCGCACTTCAGTCTTCAACACACAGATTCCGGTATAAATAAAACATGCCGGCTGCCACGACTTTCAAAGCAGAATATGTGTTTGGCAGCTCGTCAGGAAACACCACATGAAGGAAAATGTGCATGTCGCTTTTGAAGCTGAAGGTAACCTTCACGCACGGTCACAATGTTCACAACAAAGTGCGTGCACTTGGTCACAATCGCAAATGGTGAAGGAAGTAGGGTCACCCACTTTGTGCGTAAAGATTCTAACAGCGCTCAGCTCGCTGTCTTTGAATACCTTTTGGAGTGGTAAGCAAAAAAGCTTCACGTGTCTTTAACACCTGAAAAGATTTAAATAGTACTAAAATTATTTACACATTACTAAATATTTAAGGATTTCCCCAAAAAAGCTTAACAGTTCTACATTAATACGTAATAACTAATAAGTTGATGATTTAAAAGTACAAGTAAGTCACATCAGCTCATTAAAGTTGCAAATCGGTCACCTTCGCACGTGGGCAAGTGCGTAAGATTTTGCACCTTTGGTGATCAGATCACGAAGCTTTATTGGAACACAATGATTCATTGTAGACTAATTTCATTTTTAGAACTATAGTAACCACGTGATAACCCTGCTTTGTGTATTAAATAACCATTGCTTAATATGTTGCACTTTTTTGGAGATATCTTTTTCACCAATTAATATTTGGTCCCTGTTCGGATAGCATTGTTTCAATACCTATAACTAGGCCAGGGGCGTTGCCACCGGGGGTTTTGGGGCTGGGGATCAGGCTCCCCAGGATTTTAAGATTAACCTTATGGGAGTGGTGGTGGTGGGGGGAGGGGGCAAACATCTGGCTGGCCTCCCAAATGCCTTGCTGGCTCTGCCACTCATTGTGAGTGCGACGCCACCGCAATAGGCAAATATATCATTAATGTGAACGTAGTATTTAAAACGAATACTTTTATTGAAACCAATATACAAAGGCCTTGAATCTGTTATTGAAATTGCTAGCATGAACACAAGTGGAAAAAACATCACCCGATAGAACATGCACGTCACACTATCAAGTTATGAAGTATTTTGGGCCTTGGGGGTGTATTTGCTGCCATGGTATGACGGCACACACCAGCAGCACTTACGATTACGCAGCACACACACTAGCAGCATACGCAGCACACACACTAGCAGCAGCACAGCAGCACACACAAGCAATGTTTCACCTTTTAAAATTGTCAAATATAACCCGGTTGTAGTCGAAAATATTGAGTAAGTGCTGTTGAATACGATAGTGATAATTGTTTTCCGAAAAATATCTGAATTTGAAAGAAATAGTAAAAAGGATAATAACGTCATTATTTAGCTATTGTGAGCCATAGCGAAAACCTTAACGCTGCCAAATGACATATGGCATGTCTTCAGATATTTCTGACGTCCTAAATTTAAACAATAGAGCGTTGTTTACATCCCACTCGCAGTGGGTGACCCTGAATTCAACCAGGTTATATAAATACAGGTCGTCCGGGCTCCCCGGACCAACAACCTTGAAGTGGCTGTCAGCTAATCAACGGCGGCACTTGCATAGACCCCATATTGCAAATTACAAACTAAATTGCTTGAAAAAAAGTTTCGTGGAAAATGGTCTTCGTAAATCGTATTGGTCAATAAGTGCCAAAGATTTATGGCTATCTTAGTTCAAAACCCACATCAAGGTTGAAACATTCCCTACCCTTTATACCAAACCAGATTACATCGTGTATTTAGATCCTCGAAATGCTTACCACAGACTGCATTGTTACCATATGGAGGGTTGAGCAGCCCTTTAGCCCTACTGCCAACATAACATGTCACGCAAATACCGTCGCCGTGACGGAATCGCCGGCATGCGCGACCTGTATTACTGCCATCGCCACTAAACGGAGCCGCACTGATCGTCAGCTGCGGGAGGAATAACTTAAACTACTAATGTGTTCCGAAGACCGCACGGGAACAGAACCTGGGACAGAACCCTGGGCCTTGGGACAGAACCTGTAACATTATCTTCAATTCCATCATTTTCGCCGCTAGAATTGACAATCGCTCGGTATAGGGAGGTAGGTTACTGCTAAAAGTTGTGTGGCGAACTTGTAGGTTTAAAGATTGTATGTATGTACATACAGCCTGTTGTATTAGCCTGTTGTATTAGCTCAGTTTTAAACCCATGGAACAAAATTAATATCGTGAGCTGTCCTATTGAAAATAAAAGCGTCTCATAAGACCTCGAATGTTCAGAGAATTTGCCACCTACCATGAATAATGTCCAATGCACTCTTTTTGGGTTATACTCGTGCTATTTCAGGGTGAAGTTGTTCAGGTTTTGCTATGATAAAATACCGTTATTTTTTGTCTTATAATAGCCGTTCTCACGATCGATTATTTTGCGCGAAATGTTTTAAAACATTTTAAAATGTTTTAAAATGTTTTAGTAGTAGCCGTTTTTACGATGGACTAATTTGCGAAAAAATGTGTTAACCCTCGCCCTACGGGACCTTAGGGCGAGGGTTAAAATATTTCTCGCAAATTAGTCCATCGTGATTAAAACGGTTACTACTAACACATTTTAAAACATTTTAAAATGTTTAAAAACATTTCGCGCAAAATAATCCATCGTGAAAACGGCTAATGTGTATCTCGAACGGTGCTTATTTCGATGCGAGATAACACAATACTCACTGGTGACATTTAGCCGTCGAAGGTAAAGCTGCCCTTACGCGATGATAAATGCCCTAAGGGCCAATTCGCAACGAAACGAGGTGAAGAGAGCACTGGGAAATCAGGAAGACGGAACTACGTAACATGGCCGTCAGATGAAACAGAGCTGAATACTACGTCTAAGAATAGCTTACTTCAGATAAATGCACAAAACTTCAGTTTGAGGGCCATTTTGATCAATATTATGCCAGCTGTAGCTGACCAGTCTAGTCTACATAGACCAATTGCTCGGGATGGTTTCAGTAGCATTTTTATTTGCCTTCACCAATCAGATTGCATGGTGAAGGCTGTGTTCCATGTTCCATGTTCCATGAACCGTGTTGCATGCTTGTTCTACATCTAACCATTCATGTTCGATCAACCAACACCCGAACTGGCGCTTCAGACCACACCAGACGTGACTAGGCTCCGTCACAAATCAGACGTGTCTCCGTCAGTCGTCTCCATCTCCGTCAGTCGTCTCCGTCAGTCGTCTCCGTCTCCGTCAGTCGTCTCCGTCTCCGTCAGTCGTCTCCGTCTCCGTCAGTCGTCTGTACTGGACAGCCAACTAAATCGAGCTGCATCGCCAGCATCCGTAATACATCAGAGGCAAACGTGCCGCAAAACGTCTCACTTCCCCGTCCGGCCTCGGCACGGTCTGCTGTGAGTCACTGACAGTGAACACTGAGCAGTCACTGACAGTGGCCTGCGCTACAGACAGACAGCATCATGTGACACTCCGTGGCTAAGCAGGAGGTTGGACCTCCTCACTCACCGTGTCTGCTTACACGTAGCACCGGAACATACCGGGAGGAGCTGGTAGCGACCTTGACTGACTCCGTCCGACCGATGGTGGGAAGAGATGCCGGCTTCCGTGGCTGCGACGCGTGCTTGGCACACCCGCAGCTGGCGAGCGCAACAGTGCTGATCGCCAGACCGTGAAAATACCGACAGACGCACGCTCACAGAGCTGTCAGCACAGCGCGCGACACTCGGAGACAACCCTCAGAGTGATTGGTGATGGTCGTTCGCCTTCTCTGAGCGATCACCGCCATCATTTTCCGTTCACCGTGTGTGAAATCAGCATCACCACTATCATACTTCCGTCACCGCCCAAAAGATGACAAGTTGAACATTGGATCGGCTGGCCGAAAGCGGGCGAGCATCTAAGTGATGCGTTTTAGAGGATAATTTGGGAATCGTTCGCGCAAAATCAACGCTCGTCCAGAGAAGTTATCCCCTTTCGACGTCGTCGTCGTCGTCGGCGGCGGCGGCGGCGGCGGCGACGGAGGCAGTGGCAGCCTACCCAGCAAAGTTCGTGCTCGTCCCGAATCTGTCTGAACCTGTGGCGGCTAAGTGAAGGCAGCCGTGAGGCTGACCGGCTAATATCGATCCGCCTGGTCCGTTTGTGTGCGTGTGCGTGTGCGTGTGCGTGTGCGTGTGCGTGTGCGTGTGCGTGTGCGTGTGCGTGTGCGTGTGCGTATATGTGTGTGCATGGTGTGCGTATGCGTATGCGTATGCGTATGCGTATGCGTATGCGTATGCGTATGCGTATGCGTATGCGTATGCGTATGCGTATGCGTATGCGTATGCGTATGCGTATGCGTATGTGTGTCGAGGAGCCGCGTTTGCAATGTGCTGTCAGTTTCACGGGCCTGTTTAAGGTTGTCGGCGTGTTTTGTCCTGGTTGTTGGCTGTTGAAGCGTGCCAGAGTATTTGTCAGCTGCGTTATCGACTGCTAACAGCCGGTCCTCTCTGTCAGAGGCGACTTCTCGCGCCAGGAGGCACACATCTGATCTCTGGCTCCCCTGTCACCTTCTGCAGGGACTGTACTGAGTCCGCCCCCGTCACTTACGCCACTTAAACTCTGTTCCTGTCACCTACTGCGGGGAATGTCCTGAAGACTGTTGAGTCAGCCGCCTCGGCTTCCACGCCGGCTGGAGCCGAGGAGTGATGCTGCAGCAGCAGCAGCAGCTCTGCCTGCCACCGCGGTGCAGCGGTGTGCCACATACCGTATCAGCAGCGGCGCGCTGACGGCACCTGATGATTGCTGCCGGGCTGCAGGCCGTCCGACCGGCGCCGCCAACTCTCATTGTGGAGCCGGCCAGATGGCCGCCGGCGCCAGCCAACACGACACAAAGGTAATCCATCAAGCGATGATTGCTGCACAGTGGTGACGTGCTCGGCTGCCCAAAGGTGACAGAAGATGCTGCTTCTCACGTCGTTATAAGGCTCGCCCGGTGTAATTACTCCAGCTCTCAGAAGTTGTCAGATTTTCCTTCTGAGTTGAGTCTGTTTTTATTATTACTGTGGATGACATATGAATTGGCATACGCCCTGATCTAAAGACGGTTGTTTTTGAAAACCGTTTCGGTTTCAATCGCGGTTTAAATGATACGGGGAAAAGGAGTATCAGCTCGCTCCACACAGTATTCGTCTCATTTGAATAATACCGAATCTTTATCTCGAAACTCGGAGCTGCGTTCTTCATTCAGCCGTCGCATTTGGAGCCGATGCTGCACGCTGTGCTGAACTGAAGCGGCGCCGGTTGAGTCTCGAACTGAGCGTCCCACGCCGGATGGCAGCGAAGCGTCACAGACTGTGGAGCGCAGGCTCCTCCATCGCCGGCCGTGATTGTTTGATCGATGGATCGATGCTCCAGCCGTAAAACTATTTGAGAAGCCATTCGTGATGGCGATGATTTGAGATTACGATCGCGGTGCGACCTCGGCAGAGGTCAAATGTCTTGGGGGCTTTCCAATCTACAGCTCCGCTTGCGGACAATAGCGCAACCTTGGCACATTGTTTAGGGGTTATTAGAGGACCATTATACTGCTCCATCGGACAGACTGGCGGCATTTGTCGCTCCAAACAGCCGTCACAGCCGTCATAGCTGTCAACAGTTCTAGGCATTGTCATTGTTGAGTAACGTGACTAGCAAAGCATTATTTTAACAGACTACAAGTCGTTTATCGTTTGGCGTATAAAATATACATTAATATTATAGGGCAATTGTGTGATTATGCTCTTTGAATAGAAGCACACAAAGAAGGCCACACGCACCGGCAGAGTCATTCTTAAAAACATTATTTATTTTATAAGCATGGCAAAGTGGCGACAAATGCGAAAATGGCGCATATCTTGAGCAATTATTGGACTTGAATAGGAAACGGGGCATAATCTTGCAACAAGACCAGCATTAACATTATGCAAACGTAAAGGATACGATGCTACGAAATGATAATGATAACTTAGGCTTAGCGGCGTCACAATTATAATTAGGTACTCCGTACTCGGGTCGGGTTAAGTGGCACCCATGATGCTCTAAAACAAGACCGGGGAGCAACGGGGGAAGCTTATGGTCATACATGGCTCGAATGGTTACGGGTGTGAACTGTGGATAACCGAAATGGTGGAAGGGATGTCCAACTTTTGAAATGTAAAGGGCTCAGCATCCATCACCAATAAGCATTAAGCTATTAAGTGAAGTAGCAGTGAACAGATAAAACCTTTAATACAATCAATTCATTTGATGGCTGTATATACGTGTGTAGCGAGTATTATCGTTATGCCTAAGGATAGCCTAATTGCTAAGCAGTAAGGCGCCGCAGCTGGCGATGAACGAGCGACTGCGAAGGAAAAGGTGAATTTCAACTCGATCGGGTGGTTAATTATGATATACAAATAAGGGTGCGCACTTGCGCACGTGCAAAGGCACCCCACACCTGACTTGTGGGAAAGTGGCGGCTGAGAGGTCCCTAACAACACACCAAATTCAAACACAATCGGCTTAGCCATTCCGAGATACATTTTTTCAACACTGGGATATTTTATTATGCCTCAACCAGTGTGTGTATTTTGGACACAAGCATACAACACAACGGACGCACAGACTGAGTGATCAATTAGACCCGTGAATACATTTTCAAGCCGTTAAGATGTCTTCGGATAGAAAGGTGGTAAAATAAATTACCCAATCGTCTCGCCATATCAGCAAACGCTCCCGATCTGACAGCCTGACCGAATCTGCAGGGACAAGGTGACAAGGCTGACAAGGCTGACAAGGCTGACAAGGTGACAAGGCTCCTGATCTGACAGCCTGACCGATTTCGAAGAGACGAGGCATTGTGCAATAACCACCTACTCGAACTCGATTAACCCGCGCCCCACTGGGCCTCTGCATTTCCTTCGCCCGACTGGGGGGTGTTAGAACACCCCCTCTAACTCGGCTCCTATGGCACGTAGACCAAAACGAAAAACATTGTTCGAACCGTTATTAAAAAAATATTTCGAAATTATTTCAGTCTTTTTTCGCTCATGTCAAAACTCAGGTCACCAGAGGTCATCGAAGGTCAAATTTTCCAGTTTTAGGGACATCGCTCCAAAACCCCCAAATATCTCGAATCTATGCTATCAGAAACAAACGATTTTAGCAATCGCTAGCCATTTGATATTTTTGCAATCGAGTATGTCACTCAAATTTGACCTCAGCTTCAATAGTTTAGGCTCTAGAGGTCATAAAGTAAAAAATGCTGATTTTTGGCAAAACATACTTTCAAAAATAACTTCTTACCTAATAATGATAACGCAATACTTTTTACGCCATCGTGTTTGTCTTATCAAGGCGCTTTGAATTATATCAAATTTGATCATGTTAGGTCAACTTAAAAATATGACCTCAGTTCCAGGTCAAGTGGTGACCCAAGTAGGTCATATTGCATATCAAATGTGTTTTGACGAGACAAACACACTGGTGAAAGTTACACTTCTCTATCTTCATTATGTTTAGAGTTATTGACGAAAAGGTGTTGGGACCTCGGATGACCTCAGATGACCCCGTAAGGGCCCCTGAGCAAAACCTGCACTTGGATCATATATAATATCCTATTATAACATTGTCCAGAAGGAAATATCGCCGAAAAAGAAAGCATATGAATATCTCTCCTTTTACTTATAATGGGGAGGTCACAAAACTGACCCGACCTCAGGTCACCGATTAAAAAAAATCCGAGATATAAATTTTGTAGATACTGATGACTTGATGTAACCCTAATAGTTTGATATCGATCCGTTAGGAACTGTGGTCATGGCACGACCGCAAACTTTTTGGTAGGTTGGCCGTCACTTTGACCTGACCTGGTGAACCTGACCTAACCCGATACGAAACTTGAATTTTCGCAAAATGTGCGGAAAGGATTGATGATAAGTTATGCCAAATTTGACGGCGCTACGCCCCGCCGTTTTTTCGTAATCTGGATAAAACAGGAGGGGGTGTTCAAACACCCCCCAGTGGGGCGAAGATTAAGGAATTAAGCGAGTATCGCTGCGCTGCTCCCAATGCTGATCACGATGTCACCAGCTGTTGTTNCATTACAAAACAAGTGTTCCAAAATGCCAAAAATATATTTGTTGGCACACGCTGTTGCCTATAAAGACAACAAAGGCGTCAGTCATGCAGTATGGACTGCTGGTGCCGGTCGCTCGCACCACTGGGGGGGGAGGGGGCTGAATCTGTGACTGGCGGTCCTCCTGGTGAACATGTTAGACGAGTCCCTGCCTGCCCAGACCGGTACAGCTTTCACAACAACACGGCACGGGCTACAGACCGATCAGAGAGCCCGCTGTGTGCGCTCAGGATCGGCATCAGAAGACCCGCTATGTGCGCTCAGGGCAGAACAAACACAGAAACACGGGTAAACAGGGAAGGAAGGGAGGTAGGTCAGCGCGCCCCCCAGTCCCGACTCGGGCGAGTCTCGACTAAGGACGAGTCTCTACTCAGCGGATTGGAGTCCCGACTCGGGCGAGTTCTCGACTCAGGACGAGTGACCCAGTGTTGGATTTTTGGTTTGGGTTCTTGGATTGTAGCATATCTTTTTTGCATAGCTGCAGTACATTTTCTAACTTAGTACACAAATGGCCATTATTTGGCTCCTCAGACATATGCTGTTGACCAGGGAGGGGGGGGGGGGTGCGGCTTGGTCGTCAGCAGATATTCATTTGTATGTATGTAAAATTTGTACATTTTCTTTCTGGTAGCAACTGTAGTTTCTTGTGCACAACTTTTTTATTGAAAAATCTAAACAAACCGGCAAAAATCCAACTTTGGTCCACTCAGGACAAGTCTCGACTCGACACTTGAGGAGTAAGGAGTCTCAAACGACTCCATGAGAGGAGTCTTGACTGGCTGCAACTTCCGATAGGACTGATTCCAGGGGGGTCGAAGGGATCATGCCCTCCGAACGGCCCTGAAAACAATGGTTTGGCCCCATAAACGGTCCTTCAAAAACGGTTGGCCTCTGCCAAATTTATCGTACAAATTCCCTTCGCAGCGGTCAAAATCAAGCTTTTCCACAAAGAAAACGGCAATTTTGCCGTCACTTTGCGGCATTGACACAAGTTTCGCATTTGCTTTACACAAATTTTGAAAATGAAAAAATGCATTAGTGTCTGGCAGAGGACTTTCCCTGGCGGTAATCGCTGGCCCCAGGGACCAATATCTTACATGATGCATCATACTGAGATGTGCAACCAGGAAAGGCGGATTTCCTGAGGTTTGGCTCCACACACGGTCAAGTTTCAATATTAAAATTATGTTTTATACAACCTAAAATCAAAATTGTATTCGGTGACTCGTCATAACAAACCTATCGTCAACGCTTACGGTTCTCGTAGTGTTGAATGGAATAAATAAACATGTTATGAGGTTCTTATCCTCTACAACGCTGCACCTTATCCTCTATACCGCCTATATTTCTGGGGTTTATCAGGCAAACCCGTAAAAAATTCGCGTCTCTTTTCGTCGCTAAATAACATGGTAGGTACATATTTATTTTCATTTCAGCCGACTCCCCACCCAAAAACTATCGGCGACGCCCCTGCGTGCAGTTGCAGACGGGCTGACGACGCGCTCCCTACCACACCCCTACCCCCGGTCAACAACTCTCTCACTGACGGCTGATGGCCTGCTACCCTCCGCCCGCTCAACAACTTTTTGGAAATATGCCACTAGATTTGCCCCCAACCTAAGGCTAGATCCGCCTCTGAACTCGACTGCTGTATTGCACCCCACTGCATCGGACTCCAGTTGCAGCAGAGTTTTAACGCCGTTAAAAACGCCTCCTTAAAATAACTGAGCTTTTGTATTACCCAGCATATGGCCCGGCTGGCTAGACTGTCCGGTGTGATTTGCCGTGTCGACTGCTGCACCTCCCACAGCGTCGCTTATTTGCATACGTCCACAGTGGTCCGCCGTCTTCAACCAGCAACAAACTTTCGTTAACACAGTGGCGTCATCGTTCAGGGTTGGGTTTTTAGGGCGTGTTCTGGCCTTACAATGCCGCTGCAGGAAGCCCTGGAATCCCCGCGGGAATCGACGGTCAGGACACGCCCTTAGTTGAGTGGCGTGCTGAACCATCCGACAGCCCGTGGAGAAGACAGAGTCGGCGCGCGCGCGGAGAGAGAGAGAGAGAGAGAGAGAGAGAGAGAGAGAGAGAGAGAGAGAGAGAGAGAGAGAGAGAGCAGAGAGAGAGAAGAGCACCCATACCGCAGCACACCTGAACCGAGACGACTCGAGACCGAGACGGAGACGGAGACGGAGACGGAGACGGAGACGGAGACGGAGACGGAGACGGAGACGGAGACAAAAAAAACAAACAGAAAAAAAGACAAACGAGACGACAACAATGCTGGGTGGAGGCTTGGAGGGTAGGCTCGCAGCGGGCGAGGCATGACCGGTCCGAACCACAGCAGAGAACAAAGGTCTGGGAGGATCCGCTGTGTCCAAACGGTTTGACTAACGAGCTGCACATCACGTGTCTCATCACGTGTCATCACGTGTCTGACGAGCACGCGTCGTTAGGGAGCGTTACGGTGGAGATTCGGAAGGGCGCTGGAAGACACGCTAGTTTGAGATTCGGAAGAGCAGCAGTCGTAGTAGCCGTTTTTACGAAGGATGTTATTTTCCGAGTGATTGAGTTGTTTGGGCGATTGGGGCGTTTGGTTCAAATGGGGAGGGGTTGCGGCAGAATTTTATATTTTTTGCATTTTGGAACTAAGAACATGTTGGACCTAACACTGTGTCACGTGGTCAAAGCTCTAACTTTGCCCCCTCCCCATTTAAACCAAACGCCCCAATCGCCCAAAACGCCCCAAACGCCCCCATCACCCGATAAATGAAATCCTTCGTGAAAACTGCGTACAATTCAGACAACGCGCTCCTTATCCCCCCGTCAACAACTTTCTCACTGATGGCTAATGGACTGCTACTCCCCGCTCAACGACTTTTTATAAATATGCCACTGGATTTCCCCCTAAAACACACACACGCAGTACACACTCACAAATATATATATATATATATATATATATATATATATATATATATATATATATATATATATATATATCCGCACTTGGTGGTAGCAACAGAAGGTTAAAATACTCACATTCAGCAAATACATTGCTGTAAACATAGAATGAATGGCTGAATGGGCGAATGGCTGAATAGGTGAATGACCTGTTTTCGCCTGAACCGATGCAAGTTTATTTACGCAAGGCGAGCTCATTCCTGCATCCACATACGTCCCTTGACGAGCAGCGAGTCGACATCTTGTCACCTTCCCAGCCGAGATGGCATCAACATCATCCCCCCGTCCCTGACCCTGCCCTCCGTGGTGCCCAGTTTCGTCTCAGGAGAAACAGACCGGCCGGGTGGGCGTCCTGGTGAAATCAGAGCGAGTGACGCTGAAGGCCGGCGGCGGCGGCGGCGGCCCGGCTGCTTCCGCTGTTTATTTACGTAGCGCTGCCGACGGTCAGGAATAGAGCACAGACAGCACTGTCGCCATCGCCATCGCCATCGTCGGTGGTAGCGGTAGCCGTGTTCCAGGGCTGGGTTTCAACTCCAGCACTTGGGTGTGTGCTAGTGAGTAGTGATGTCATTTTCCCAAAAAATGCTCATCGATACCATTCCTATACCGAGTAAGAGGCGTTTTGGTTAACTGAATACCGATCAATTTGGGCTAAGTCGAAAATGTCCCAAATTTGACCGGTTTTCTAATTGTATACTTATTTACACGCAATGGCAAAAAACCGCTTTGCTTGACTTTATAATTCATACAGCACACATGTACATTGTACCTACAGTGTACAGTGTAGTGCAAATGTTCTGTCCTCATCGACACCACCCGATGTCGATTCGTCCGGCGAATAAATCCTTCGTGAAAAAGGCGTAGCAGTCCTTTCAGTGCACTATTTGAATAAACCCTCCATTTCTGCGGGGCGATGTTTGTTTTTGTCTGTCGGAAGCTAGCTTTGAAAGTATTCTTAAAAAGCCTTGCTTAAGCGCACCCGTTCATTCAATGTTAGCATTGTTCATCGTTGTTGTCTGTCGGTGCTGCACACAGTGAAATCTAATTAAACTATTATTGCCCTCGCCCCTGATACTGGGGGCGAGGGCTATAGTAATTGCATAGGATTCCACTGGGTGCAGCACCGACAGACAGAGGCAGAGACAGAGGTGGTGTCGATGAAGTGGACAGAACATATGCACTACACTGTACAATACATTGTACAGTTTCCAAAAAGACAGTATACTGTATAATTATTGTTTAAAAAATAAATGCACATAGAAAACTGTCGTATCGCACCTCAAACAGCAATGTTGCAGTCTCGATATATTGGGTCGGGCACCAACCGCCCAGTGTCACATCTCAAGCCAGACTGGGTGAGAGCGCCGACGTGTACCTGGCCAGTCTGCGCCGCTACGCTGACCTGTTCGGTGGCGCGACGAACCGCCAGCTCGCGGCCGCATTCGTCAATGGACTATCGGCTGCTGTCAGTGTCACCGTCCGCGCGGGAGCGAGAGCTGAGAAGCTCGACCTGGCAAGTGTAGTCGCCCGCGCACGTGCCGTGCTAAGCAATGAGCCGGTGCAGGCGATGGTGGCGGCGGCTCACGGCGGTCAGCGGCGGCAACTCAGTGGTGGTCAGCGGCAGCCGCCTGTGCGCCCTTCGTCCTACGTCCGGCGATGTTGGACCTGCGGTGACGCAAATCACATAATGGCGGCCTGCCCCCGAGGGTCGGGAAACGCCCCCGGAGCTACGTTAGCGCCAGCGCAGTCTCCCGGGCAGAAGAGCGCGCTCTCCCCGTGGTCAGCCTTCGTGTAAATGAGCGCGTGTGCCGTGCACTGGTCGATACCGGCTGCACCGACACGCTCATTTATCAAGGCTGTTGTGAACAGTGGATACCGCGGTCAGTGACGATGACGACGGTCAACGGAGGAACGCTTCGATGCAAAGGTGTTGCAAATGTTGCAGTTGACTGTGAGGGCAAGCGAGTGATGCTCGCAGCCCTGGTCGTTCCGGACCGACCGCTGGGGATGGCTCTCGTGCTCGGTATGTCGGGAATCACGGCCCTGGGCGGTGTCAGCCTGCGGACGCCAACGGATGCGTCGTTCCGTGTGGCGGCAGGTGTGACACGTGGACAGGGCGTGACTGTGACAGATGTGAGATGTGGACAGGGCGTGACTGTGGATGCCGCAGATTTCACGGCACAGAGTTTCAGCCCAGACAGCGGTGAGTGGACGGTCGCGTGGAAGTGGGCTGGAGGTGACGGCGCTGAGTGCCTGCGCAACCACGTGGCTCAATACACGGTGCCGCCTGCGGCGCGGCAGGAGTCGATGCCGAGATCAGTGAATGGATCGCCAATGGCTGGCTACGAGTGCATGACGAGTGCTCGGACGGGCCGCCGCGTGGGCTGTTGCCGCTGATGGCGAACCATTCACTGATCTCGGCATCGAACTCCTGCCGCGCCGCAGGCGGCACCGTGTACTGAGCCACGTGGTTGCGCAGGCACTCAGGGCCGTCACCTCCAGCCCACTTCCACGCGACCGTCCACTCACCGCTGTCTGGTTTGTGGGGTGCTACTGAAAGGGCCCTGTCGTCTACTGTCTGCTTTCCTGCCGGTGGTGTTGTCGAAGGTGCAAATACATCTCATTACAAAAATAGGACAAAAAATGTGACCTCAATAATTTAACATTAATTTACAGCATAATACATATTGCATATTAAATACATACAGCAGGAAAACATCATTTTTATCTGGCCAAAGTTGGAAGGGCATATGACTCCACTAACTTCCCCTAACTGTCCTTGACATTGGTCAGGATTGAGGAATGTTTTAAACATTGTTTCCGCCCCTGTAGCTCAGTGGGAGAGCGCTGGTCCCTTCTTGAACTAGTCTCATTAGGCAGCCTGGGTTCGAGTCGCTTCGCGCTCGTATTCGCCCTTGAACTGGATGGCGTGCGCCGGTGGCAGTGGGTCGCGACTCCAAGCCAGGTGACGTCAAGCGATGCTGGTGGACACGTGTTACACCTTACAGGTATGTCGGGCAACGTAACTATTCGACACTTGAATTGCTGCCAGCCCAACAGAATTGCGCGGTCGGTGGTGGGTTGTCAGGACCAGCGAAACAATGCTCTGCTGTTAGCTGGGCCCATGAACCGTTCGGAAAGCCATCTATGACAAAACATTCTGCCTAAGTTTATTTAATCATCAATAAAACAAATCAGTCATATATTTGACTGGCAAGTGCAATTGAAGTGACATCCACGTACTAACAAGGTTCATGTTAAACTTTGTACCAGATCGTTACATTTTCGTCGTGTTACTTGGTAAACCGATCGACACCACAAGGTGTTTACTGTATGTTGAATACTCCCCTGGCGCGCGGCGATCCAGCGCTGGTTTCATAAAAAGCTCCATGCACCCCGGGTGTGGTAAACGTCCGCCCAGCCAGCTGCGGCTGGCAGATGGTCGGGCTCTACTGCGGTACATTAATTACCTCTGACAGTCACCCCACGTCGTCCGCCGTTTGCGGCGTGACATGCTGTTGGCGTGGGCGGAAGCGTGCTGGGAGATGAGTCGCGGATACACGTGCTGGTTAGGGCGACTGACTCCCGGCTGTGAGGGGCTCCCGTCCACGGGCTGTCCCGAACCTGTGCTTTGGTTGAGGGCGACTGAACTCCGTGGCTGAGGGCCGGCTCCCAGTCACCGTGGCTGTCCCGGATACCGCTGCTTGGGTTTTTGAGGGCGAGCTGAACTCCAGTGCTGAAGGGCGGCTCCCGTCACGGGCTGGTCTCCGGATACCGTGCCGGTTGAGGTGATCTGAACTCTCCGTGCTGAGGGCGGCTTCCGTACGGGTGTCCCGGATCACCGTGCCTGGGTGAGTGGCGACGGGACTTCTCCGTGCTGAGGCGGCTCCCGCGTTGACGGGCTGCGTGATCGTGTGTGGATGGGCGGGGCTGCTGATTTGTAACGAGTACGCCTACAGAATGCATAAGCTGTTCGTTTCTGATGTATGAATATTTACTACGCCGGCCAGTTTTGGTAGGGCTGCGTGCTGTGTCGTTATTATAAGACTTGCAACCGCGTGCATGTTGAAATCGGAATATTGTCGAATTCCGTGGCCGCGGAGCATGCCGTTTTTCGGGGAAAACATTGTTTGTCCGTAATAGCTTTGCTATCTTTAGAGACATTTTACCCCCAGAATCGGTGGAGCTTACACCGAGGGCGCCTATAACGTCCGGGGCGTTATAGGCAAGGCCATGGTCATTGAGTTTGTTCCCGTGGTGCCTCTAACCTCCTCTAACCTCCTCCAAGCTACTCCAACTTACAACAGTGTATGTGTAAAATGAATAGGACCTGGAGCAAGTTGGAGCAACTTGAATGGAGGTTAGAGGCGCCACTGGAACAGGCCCATAGATGACCATTGACCAGCTTTGACGTCAGCTGCTACTGCGGACATGATACGAGAGAAGGTCCTACTCCGATCACCACGCGTCGCCATCTGACCCGGATCCCTCCCCCCCCGGGTCGCAGTTCCGGCTCAACAGCGCCCGACTGCCATGGCACCCTCCCTGTCCCCCTTGAGATGAAGGAGTGACGGCACCCCTCCCCGTCCCCCTTCAGATGAAGGGCTGACGGCACCCCTGTCCCCTTGTGGGGCTGCACGGACCTCCCCGTCCCCTTCAGATGAAGGGATGCGCAACCCCTTCCGTCCCTTCAGATGAAGGAGTGACGGCACCTCCCCCGGTCCCCTTCAGATGAAAGGAGTGACGGCACCTCCTCCCCGTTCCCCCTTACGTGAGAGTCGACGGCCACCTCCGTCCCGCTTCAGATGAAGAGTGACGGCACCCCTCCCGTCGCCCTTCAGATGAAGCGTGACGGCACCGCCTGTGTTCCCCCGTATCCCCTTCCAGAGCGTGAAGAAGTGACGGCATCCCTTCCCGTCCCCCTTCAGATGAAGGAGTGACGGCACCCTCCCCGTCCCTTCAAGATGAAGGAGTGACGGCACCCCTCCGTCCCTTCGATGAAGGAGTGAACGGCATCCCTGTCCCGGTCCCCCTTCCAGATGAGGGCTGACGGCACCCCCTCCCCGTCCCCCCTTCAGATGAAAGGAGTGACGGCACCCTCCAACCGTCTCCCTTGTCAGATGAAGGAGTGACGGCGACCGCCTACCCTCGTCCCCTTCAGATGAAGAGTGACGGCAACCCTTCCCGTCCCCCTTCAGATGAAGGAGTGACGGCACCCCTACCCCGTCCCCTCCTAGATGAAGAGTGACGGGCCCGCCTCCCGTCCACCCTTGCAGATGAAGGAGTGACGGACCTCCCGTCCCCCTTCAGATGAAGGGCTGTCGGCACCCTCCCCGTTCCCCCTTCCAGATGAAAGGAGTGACGGCCACCCTCCCGTCCCCCTTCAGGATGAAGAGTGACGGCACCACTCCCCGTCCCCCCTTCAGATGAAGGAGTGACGGCACCCCCCTCCGTCCCCTTCAGATGAAGGAGTGACGGCACCCCTCCCCGTCCCCCTTCAGATGAAAGGCTGACGGCACCCCTCCCTGTCCCCCTTCAGATGAAGGGCTGACGGCCACAGACGGCGTCCAGCTGCAGACCGGCGCTGCCTTGTCAGGTCGACTCCGTGACTGGGCTCAAATTGCCCCTGACGTACGGCCTGGCGAGAGGACCCGGCATGTGGGCGGATGAGGGCGAGTCAAGGAGACTCGGTAGACTCGGGATGACTGGAGACGTCTCGGAACGTTTCGGGACGGGGCGACTCACGGCAACTGAGTATGACTGAAGACGACTCAAGACGACTCAGAAACGACTGAAGACGACTTAGAAACAACTGCAGACGATTGAAGACGACCCAAGACGATTTCCCGCCCAGGACCTGTCTTTGACGCAGACGCATGAGTCTGAGGCGAAAAATGCATTCGCATGCGGTCAAGAAGAACTCAGACGGATGCGTCGGAGCCGAAATAGAACGATGGCAGCGCTGGCAACACTTTTACACCGGAAAACGTGTGTTATGTTACGCTTGATGTGTATTGATGTGTTATTTTACGCATGCGTATGCGCTTTTCGCCGCAGACGAATGTCCCTTGCGTAAAAATGGGTCTGGTGCTTATTTTGTTAAACAAATATTTAGTCCGAATTGTTTTGTATGGATGGATTTCCGAGGTCAGGGACCCGCGGTAAGCAGAGCTTGTTGCGCAGGCTCCTGACCCCACCACCCGATCGTGCAATGCCTGTTGGTCTGGCAGAATTTAGAGACGAAAGTTTGTACCGTGCCCGACATACCTGGACAGTTTGGACACGGTCAGCCCCGCTCACTGACGTCAACCTGATCCTTGAGTGCTATCGCTGCCACCGGTCCCAGGCCATCCCAGTCAAGGAGCAAAAAGCGAGCGCCGAAGCGACTCGAACCCGGGCTGCCACCACCGGGATAGGTCAGAAGGTCCAGCGCTCTCCACTGTGCTGCATGGGGCGGACAAAGCTGCCGTTAATGTATCTCAAGAAGGACTTGAAGATAGCTTCAGGCAGGTTAAGGACGACTCAATATGAGTTAAGACGATTCGGGACGGCTCAAGACAGCTGAATGACAGCTCATACCGGTCAGGGAGGACTCAGGACGACTTTGGACGACTCAATGGTATCTGGACCGACATCATCAGAAGTTAGACGGAACGTGGGCGGTAGTCTGGTCCTGCACTGGGCGGCAGTCCTGTCCGGTCCTCGCACACCACCTGTCATGGTGTCCTCCACCTCCGTCAATATTACCGCCCCACCCTCGGCCCTCCCATATCATCCCGATATGGATAGCGTCGGCCAGTGACCTGACAGATGGCGGCTGGTGGCTGGGCCCCACCAGACGACCGGTTCTACTATTCCTTGGCCCAGCTGGAGCACGATAAAAACACTGACCTCCCTGTAGGGCGGTTCCCTTGCGTGCAGCACGTGCAGGGCCACGTTGCGTGCAGCACGTGCAGGGGTGAAGGAGAGGTGACGAGTGGATGGTGCTTAGTCTAAACACTGAATTGCAGCGCGTTCGTGTTATTGGCACGTGGTGTTAATAACTGAAGTACGCCCAACTTCCTGACTGTTCTGTAGGTGGTTTGGGACGGTGATGGAACACTATCACAGCATAAGAACATGATCTGACCAGCGCACTTCAGAGAGCCAGAACAAATGATACCTTCTGCATCTTCTAGCACACATGCAGGATGTGTAACTGTTGTTCCCTAAGAAGCTTACAGAAAATAACAACTACTGCGCCTTTTAAAAGCTCACAGGAAATATAGCAATCATTAGCATGCATGCAATTAGCACGCAGCAGGCTATTCCCTCAATGTATATTTTATATTTCCATCTTTTGCATTTCATCTTGTACACCTTTTTAGAAATAAGTGTTAGTTTTCGAAATCTTACAGCAAGCCTTCGTGGAGACTTTGTGGAAGATGTATACCATTGTTTAAGTAAGCGCACATGACCATACCCAGTGCTGCGTTGATGCTACTAAAATACAGTCGGGTTAAAATATGCATACCGATGTGCTTATTTAAAGCCTGCGAAGCTAACGTTACCATGCTCTCGAATATGTTCTCCCCGGATGTCACTTCTGGCCTCAGTGAACTCGTAACACTTTGGGAGATCTTCATAAGAAACACCATTCTACTTTCGCCCGGGTACGGGGGAGGGGTGGATGCCACCGTGTTTTTTCTTCTTCTCCGAAATAACTCACGTAGTTATTAAACCGATTGCGATTAAATTTGCAGTACCCTGTTTTTGAACAATTTGACATGTACCCGGAAAATTTCGAACTTACAACTTTTATGACTCGTGATCTATGACCTGTTTCTCAAGGTCATGTCAGGCGCAACTGGCGTCCCGTAGTACCGATCCTAGTTACATGTGCAGTTACCGAGTGTTTGTTGTTCAGGAGCGTATGCAAAAGTGTTTCCAGGTGACAGTTGTGGCTTCCGCTGAGATTGTGATCGCAACTGAAATTTTCTGAGGTCAACCTATGTCACTGACCTTCGATGACCTCAGATTATTTTTTTTGGCTTCTGGCCATTTCTAGGACAGATTGTGACGCTGATTTAGAAACTGGGGTCCATTTTTCATAATTATATGTTTCACTGGGTTCATGCGCTTCCACATGTCAACCGAGGTCACCGACCTCAGATGACCTGACATGACCTTTTGGAATTTGACAGTTATGTGTCATTTGTTGATGCTGATTTCAAATTTGGCGTGTATTAAGCACACTGAGGTGTTCCTTCGCCATTTTGGCTCGATCAGTATTCAATATTCACGCATTTACGATTTGTGGCATTTGGGTCATTGACATGACCTCAGAGGTCACCTATTATCCTAGGACCTTTAAATCTGGGGTCAATAGGCTTTCTCTCGTCACAAGCAACACGCTCGGTTTCGAATCGAAGCTCTATCCCAATTAGGAGCGAAACGCCAAGGGGGGTCGTACCACCCCTCTCCCCCTATCCAGACACGCAGTGCACGGGCGTTCAAGGCTTTCCAAGGCCTTACCCGGGCGAGGGTTGAAGCTGTGGATTCTGGAATGCTGGTGAAAACCGTTATGAATGACCGAAATCGTGTGGATTTACACGATTTCGGAAGCCGTGTTATTTCAGCTGATATCTAACCAATGTAAGTTTTTGATCCGCATCGAACCAGTTCGCTACCATCCGCTACCATCCGCTACCACTTTGCTACATTCAAAATAAAGATAAGTCCCATATTGGATTCAGTTCTGAGTTCCATCACACAAATTAGGATGAGTGCGAGGATAAGACAGTTGGCATTTTAAGCATTTGGTTACCCCGGTATTTGTATTACCTACGATATGAAATTTCGTGAATAATATGTATTGTGTACAAAAACAGGTGAGTGATAAGCCCAAGAGAAGTTGAGCAGATATATGGCTGATCAAGGCCGCGTACCTCAGAAAAATGACCGATACATGACTTGCCAGACATCCAAACTAGACGGGCAGATAATCCTCAATATTTGGTCACAGCCTAGTCACGACCACGGAATGAGCTGGCAAGTCACAGCTTTAGTCACGGCGCTGCAATGCTAACCCTATGGCGCTGACCTGGCCAGACACAGCTTCAGTCACGGCCGTGACAAGTTCTGGTCCCAGCGCTGGGACGCTGGGACCAGAATTCTGCAACTCTAATCCAAACACAGGCCGACGCCTGTGTGAACAGCAAAAAATCCACGAGCCGGTCCATGGAGGGACGGCATTGACCCAATTTAGAGCAGCCGGATCCTCCTGCTGGTGGGCTGCGCTAGCGCCGCCTGTAAGCAGGTCGGCGCGTATAGTATTCAGCCTGTTAAACCAGGACGGGCTGAGCCGCTGAATATGCTTACCACCAGTGCGGGTGCCCGGGGCTGCAGGAGCTGTACAGTGTAGTGCAAATGTTCTGTCAACTTCATCGACACCAGCTCTGTCTCTGTCTCTGTCTGTCGGTGCTGCACGCAGTGGAATCAAATGCAATTACTATAGCCCTCGCCCTCGGTATCAGGGGCGAGGGCATATATGGTTTCATTAGATTTCAGCACCCACAGACAGCACCGATGGACAATGTTGACATTGAAAAAACGGGTGCAAGGCTTTTTAAAAATACTTTCAAAGCTAGACTACGGCAGACGAAAGAAAACATCACCCCATATAAATTTAGGATTTATTATAATAGTGCACTGAAAGGACTGCTCCTAGCCGTCTTCACGAAGGATGTATTCGCCGGGCGCATCCACATCGGGTGGTGTCGATGAAGTGGACAGAACATTTGCCCTACACTGTAGATGTGGAGGGAAAGGTGAGCTTCTGCGGGGTGAAACTTAACACGGGCACAGTTGGTTCGCAGTTAGTGTACTATCGACTGCTATGTAAAGATAAAAAATGGAAAATTATGCAGAATCCCGATACAGAATTGAAAATAAACTTGAACGGAATGCGTTTCTCTGTGCTGGATACGAAGCGGAATGGACCGGGACAAGTGTCGCCTCTGCCTTCTGTGTCGGGTTGGACCGGGACAAGTTGTCCAGGCCTCTGCCTTCTGTGTCGGGCTTTTCGGTCTATAACTTTCTGTTTCATGGTCCCGGATAGTAAAAAATCATAGTTGAAGGGTGGTGCAATTTTATTGTTACGAAAATAATATTTCTTAGCTTGGGAAATAAAAATTGCCTTGAAAGTAAAACTCACTAGTTTGTTATAGACATTACATCCTTCTGAGGAAAATTAGTTTTATTTCAACACAATGCTGGTAAGATCAGGTGAAAAGAGAGCAAATTTGCAGAAAACAAAACATAAAAATAACACAACCTTTGAACCCAGAAAGTCCAGAAAATTGGCTTTCCAAGACTAATTAGCAATTGGCAAATTCCCAGGCTGTCTACCTCTGAGTGGAACGGAGCGGAATCAAATGAAAGACAATTATAATAATTGGCGAAGCAAACGGAATGAAAGGGCAAGTAAAACGTTGTATCACCCTGTTCCCTAGCTCAATCAGGTGTGTTAAAAAGCTGTCAAGTCGGCGGTTCTGTCAGGGCCGCCAACCAAATCCGTGCTACTTGCATTGCTATAACATAGGGGCCGCCGACCGTGGCCCGAATATTTACCAGCGGCCCACATCAATCGTGAGACTATTTTGCATAAACTGGTGGCTTTGATAAATGATTAGTTTGCAGTTATCTACCATTGTTTTTATGCATTTTTCATTGGACGCAAATTAATTAACTATGTATATATTGTCAATGTATATACATACCTCGGTTACAGCATTTAACTAAATATATACTATTTATTATTTGCCTCTGATTGCTGACGCAATTTAGTCAATGTGCGGCGATCGACGTTCCTGAGTAGCTGAGCAATTGCGGTGCACATTTATTTTTTATATAGAAGTTCATGCGGGAAATAAACATGATTATCGACGAAAACAAGCTCGTATATGGCGGACTTGAAACAGAGCATCAATTTTAATCACGCCACTTAACAGAAGAACCATAAGCAAGCAACACACAAACCATAATTTATCCCCTGAGGATTTTGGAATAGCGAAAAACGGCGGCGGCAGCGCCGCAATTTGCACAGCGTGTTTGAAATCCATTGCCACACTGTAAAAATTACTTCGGTATCTGAGTCAGGCACGAGGTCACTTTAAATGACATTGCCTTCCAATTGCGTGACCTAAGTAGTCATTGTTTGACCTCACTTTAGTGATTGCGAAAATAACCATGCTTCCATTCGAATATTTTGCGTTAATCAGCAAAATTCTCGATTATGTTTTTGCCATCTAGATGATCAAGATGCAATTGTGAGAGTGATTTCTTTCAAGGTCATCTGAGGTCATCTGGTCATCAGCAATGATTTGTTAATAAATTGATATAAAAGATAGGACAGCGGTTGAACAGTGTTGTCTGTCAGCCGCTCGCTATATGAAATGACTACCGGTCACCATGCCTTACTGAGGTCACATTTGAAATTGACTTACAGTCATTAGGAATATAGACCTTTACATGTTTAACTGAGATAGGCCAGATTGTCGGTGTGCTAGAAACCCAAATCCGGAATTTTCCTCCAAGGACTAGTTGTGAGTTCAACGCAAAAACGTTGTCATATGTGGTATATTTCACTCCAAATCCCGTGACGTGTCGCTACGTCATCAGAGTTACTCCACTGTGATTTGCCACCGCACTTCCTTTTTGAACGTCGCACCAGTATTTCAGTTACCTTGCGTCGCGCGACCGCCCGACGGCGTTCAGGCGTCGTACACTAGGGTTCATATGCGTGCCCAACGTCTCTGCGCGAGCGACCGCGGTCAGACCAGCCAGTCGCGTTTCACGCTACCGGTGCCCATAGTGCGGTGCCGCACAGAGCTGTCATGAGCGGGCGCAAAGTTTGCGGTCGATGCTCCTGTGCGACACATCGCTTGTGACGATATTGGTGACGTACATGTACATATTACTATTTTTCCAATTACACAAACTTCTGACTTTTTTTCGCAAATGATGCCAGGACCGTATCAGGATTTTCTTCATCCTCTACTACTTTTCCCAAGTGCTATATTCCCTTTTAAGTAATGTTTGAAAGCGCCTCGACGAGCACACGACGGTGTTATGTCGTTCTCTATCTTTTTAGATATCGTTTCAGGAAAAAGATGTATCCAAAACTGATTTTTTGACTTCGATGACTTGAGCTAACTATTGATCTGAGGCATTTTGAGGACATTTGCAAATTGATGAGCTTTCGATTTTTTTATCTTTGTTCCTAGCTACACTAGTCACGGAGATATACGGGGTGTTCGAAGGCGAAAGTCCCAAAACTGTAAAATTTTGACCTTGATGACTCTGGTGACCTAATATTGACCTTAGCTAAAAATATTTGACAGTTGAAGCTTTAATTAATTCAATTTCAGGAGACCATGGACTGTTTTCAGGGGACTATCCACGATCGCTGCATAGTCTAACAGCTGACTGCAAAAGCATCCCGCAGGTTCGATCCTCAGTCGGGTAAACTTTTCTTATTCGTTGACTGCCTGATTGTCTCAGAGACATAAAATGATCTGCTGGAGACATATTTACTCTAAACGACCAACGCGGAGACCATGTATATTTATCAGGCAAGACCATCTACTGACAGGTTCTTAAATTAAAACCATGCGGCTTTCTTAGGGAATAGCATTTAACCAGAGTTCTAAAAAGTGTTTCTGAGCGCATGGTCAAAGTCAGGTCACTAAAGGCCACTATGCACAAAATATCTACAGAATTTATGCAGCACATGTTTTATGGTTCATTCAACTAACGCATCAAATTTGATAGTGATACTCATTTTACCACCTGACTTCATGTAAAGGAAGTTATCGTCAAGCTTAAGTCAAAGTGGTCAAAGTCAAGCTTAAGTCACCTGTGGAGATCAGCTAGAGCTGCCGAAAATTATAACCGAACGCGCCAGACGCAGTTTCCCGTAAAGGGCTGTGCCCACATGGAACAGCAGAGACCGCGCAAAAAAGGGTAAAAGTTGAATGTGGCTATCACTGTAATATTTTTGAACTGAAAGTGTCTGTCCTTGTATTTAAATCGCTTGTATTGTATACATATAATGATAGCACTTCGTATGTTTCCTTTAGTTCGGCATTTTACTGCCTGTATGTATATGACGAGAGGGCTGAAAAGCCATCTTTATGGAGACCTCAGTCCTCAATACACTTGAACTGAACTAAACTGAACTGAACTGATTACGTAAGGTCGCAAAATGTTAACTTGAAATACATAAATGTGAATAAAAAGTACATGTTTATGGACCAGTTTTGTCTCATGAATACGGTGTTGTTCATTTGTCTGTATCTTGTCAATATAAGCAAAAGAACGCGATTTCATTACGTCATGAGATACCAATAGGTAGGTACTTTAGATTCCATCACTCATTCAAAAATGATATCATTTTGAAATTGGGTATTGCAGTTGTTCGTGTATAGTTTTCTGACATACCTTCTGTTTGTCAATATCTTTGATTTCTTTATTTTGTGGTCATTTAACGGGCTTTTTTCCCATTGCGATTGCGGCTCGCTCCTGCAGCCCCCAGCGCACTCACCAGGCCACTCACCAGCCAACTTGCACCATCCCAGCTCACCAGTCTATCTCACCAGCCAAAGCTCACTAGCCCACTCACCAGGCCCAGCTCACTAGCCCACTCACCAGCCCCAGCCCTCCCACCAGCCCCAGCTCACTCACCAGCCCCAGCTCACTCACCAGCCCCAGCTCACTCACCAAGCCCCAGCTCACTACCGCCCCAGCTCACTCCACCAGCCCGCTCACTCACCAGCCCCAGTCACTCACCAAGCCCAGCTCCACTCACAGCCCCGCCTCACTCACCAGCCCCAGCCTCAACTCACCGCCCAGCTCACTCACAGCCCCAGCTTCACATCACCAGCCCCAGCTCACTCACCAAGCCCAGCTCACTCACTCAGCCCCAGCTCAAACTCACCAGCCCCAGTCACCACCAGCCCAGCTTCACTCACCAGCCCCAGCTCACTCACTTCGCCCAGCCTCACTCACCAGAGCCGAACACAGCCTCACTCACCAGGGCCGAACACAGCCTCACTCACCAGCCCCGATCACAGCCTCACTCACCAGGCCCGAACACAGCCTAACTAAGCCCGAACACAGCCTCGCTCACCAGGCCCGAACACAGCCTCACTCACCAGGGCCGAACACAGCCTCACTCACCAGGGCCGAACACAGCCTCACTCACCAGCCAAAGCTCATCAACCTCCCAGCTCATCACCAGCCCAGCTCACTCACCAGCCCCAGCTACTCAGCAGCCCCAGCTCACTCACCAGCCCCAGCTCATTCACCAGCACCCAGCTGTCTCACTCACCGCCCCAGTCACATCACAGCCCCAGCTCACTCAACCAGCGCCAGCTCACTCACCAGCCCCAGATCATCTCACCAGCAGCCCAGCTCACTCACCCGCCCCAGCCACTCACCAGACCCAGCTCACTCACCAGCCCAAGCTCATCACCAGCCCCAGCTCACTCACCAGCCCCAGCTCACTCACCAGCCCGCAGCTCACCTCACCAGCCCGCCAGCTCACTCACCAGCCCCAGCTCACTCACCAGCCCCAGCTCACTCACTCAGCCCCAGCTCACTCACAGCCCCAAGCTCACTCACAGCCCAGCTCACTCACCAAGCCCAGCTCACTCACACAGCCCCAGCTCACTGCACCAGCCCCCCAAGCTCACTCAGCATCCGCCCCAGCTCATTCACCAGCCCCAGCTCACTCACCAGCCCAGCTCAGTCACAGCCTCAGCTCACTCACCAGCCGCAGCTCATCCCCAGCCCCAGCTCACTCACGCCAGCCCCAGCTCACTTCTCCAGCCCCAGCTTCACTCACCAGCCCCAGCTCACTCACCAGCGCAGCTCACTCACGCAGCCCCAGTCACTCACCAGCCCAGTCACTCACAACAGCCCCAGCTCACTCACCAGCCAACAGCTCACTATCCCAAGCCCCAGCTTCACTCAACCAAGCCCCAGCCTCATCACCAGCCCCAGCTCACTCAGGCAGCCCCAGCTCACTCAACACGGTCAGCAGTAGCAATCCGCCGCAGAGGCAGCGCGCGCGCTCCTGGAGCCATTCTGAGCCGGCACCGGGGAGTGACAGGTGTTCACTGTTGACCGCACCACTCCAGCCCGCAGCTGCACCTCAGCGCAGCCTGCCGTTAGAGACGGACGCCCGGACCACACCGCACTCTCGCGACTCCAGCCGCCGCGCGACTGGCCAGCACTCCCTGGGCGGCGGCGGCGGCGGCAGCGGCGGCAGCGGCAGCGGCAGCGGCGGCGGTGGCAGCAGCGGCAGCGGCGGCGGACGGGCGGGAGGGCGGGAGGGGCAAGGTAAATATGTACACAAGGAGTCTCCTCAACATGGCCTAGTCTAGACCTGGCGCAGTGACAGGGCGAAGGTGTGTGGGAACTGAGTCAGAAGCAGGCACGTAGCCAGGATTTGTATCAAGGGCACATCGGTGGAAACATCCCATTACGCTTCCTCAGGCCCATAATGTTGTTGATCAAAGGGGGAAGGGTTGGGTCGTCAGATAATCCTATTGTATCTAGTTTTCATTTGTTTTTCTCGGGGGGCATGGCCCCCGTGCCCCCTCCCCCTCCCCTTGGCTACGTCCCTGATTAGAAGTCCGTCCATTGGCGGATCCAAAACGGCCGTAACAAATAGTTTTGTGGGTTCTGAAAGTCTGGCAAAATGTAAAAATATTCTGTTTCGATCTGCTCTGGTCATAAAGCATGGTTCCCATGCGTTAGGAACTAAATCAAAGGCGACTCTTTAAGCTACAAGATTTTCAGCTGCTCCTTAAGATTAAAATGTGTCCATATTCAGCTGTTATTTTGTTTTGTCAAGACTGTTATGGCCCAGACGCCGCCTGATTCCGCCCATGCCCGGCATCCGACCAGTCGTAGTTCGCTTTATCACCACGCAGTGTCTGGTGATACTTTATGACGGCAATGTAGTCCCATATTAGAGAGACGCGTTAAGGAGACGGAGAGCCACGAATCAATGCTGTCATTTTATCCTGGGTGTCAAGTGTCACCATCATACTGTTTTATGGTGTCACGAGCTTCGTGTCGTAGGCGGCAGCTGATGGCTGGGCCATCGCGTGAACTCCTGTGGTGCAGGCGCGCAACCATGGGAAGATATTTGTGTTAAGGGGGGGAGCACGAACCTCAAGGGGCTCCGTCCAGACCACGAGAGGGGCCCAACCATTGTGGAACTCAATAAAGGACCGGCGTACATATTATTATCAGTATTGACTATTGGGAGGTAGTCGGCAGCGCAACTAGAAAAATCCAGTAGGGTGATGTTCCATGGTCCGCGAACTTGAGCGTAGAAGGCCAGTATAGCCGCAATTACATAGCAAATTTCATAAATAGTGGTAATGATTTTCCAGGCTGATAGTGGAATTCCTCATAGGCTCGTTTAGTAGGTATGTCACACAACACCAGACTGAGATTGGTTCAAATTTGCTCATGCATGGTGTAAGGGTAATATTGGCTCACTTGTATTTGAAATAAGTGCTTTATAGTTACTGTTAGCAGCCCAAACAACCCGAGCGGAGTATTTTTTTCTTCCGTCATTTTGATCTTCATTTGGTAGCATAGCAGTCATGGCGAGGCAAAGACAGTAACGCTACCATATGCGCCACCGATTTACTTTTTTTCCCCGAAAACAGTTGCCGCTTTTTGCGAATAAGAATTAGAGCTGCGAAATTTCCGGAAGCATTATACCGGTACCGTAAAACAACACCACCAATAACACAATTTGACCATCAATATGCCGGCGCTGTCACGAGTATTTTGTACTGCACATATGTTCGCATGCCGCATAGTACATGCCTCAGGCAGGCATCTAAGAAGTACTTGCGGTGCCTAAAAATCACCCGCTGTGTCGTGCGACTTAGAGCTGCGTTAGTAAAAGGGTAAAAAGAGTGCATTCATCCCCCCATTCCCCCCCCCCGACCGGTGCAGTTTGCAACCCCTCGACTTTTCACCTGAAAAAGGGACACTCCGCCTTGGTTAGACGCATGTACTCTGACAATGTTGGGACAGCTGTTGCCAACCGTTTGCCCTGAAGAGGCGAAAATGTTCGTTCTGGACATGTTAACACATTGGTCCTGTACTTTTTTTTTAGCGAGGAACCCAGTGCAAGTCTTCGAAACTCAGAATAAGCTTCGCTTTTCTCTTTTTCTACGATTTTAAACTAGAGGCCATTAATGCTTATCGCATTAACTTTTGGTTTCAAAGTCGTACACTACAAGGGCGGATCCCAGCCGGCCGTCTTGGGGTCCAAACCGTTTTGAGCGAACCTTACCTACCCCCCAATTTCTAATTTCTTCCCGGATTTGGGCCACTTTATTTTGCAACCTCATGGTTTTTAATGATTTTTGTTTAAAGCTTTTCGGCCTTTTTGGGATATCGCAAAATTTCAGCTTGGAGTTCTTGTTGTTCCGACATTGCCTTACACTGAACAATACCATGTCCATTGTCAGCTGTACCCATGGGGATGTATAGGTAGATGTTATTTAGCGCCGCGAAGCGGCTCAAAATTGGTAAGAGTTTGATAAAACCTATAAATATAGGCGGTGTAGAGGATAAGATAGGCAATGTAGAGGATACAAAGTAAAAAATGTTATTCAATGAATTCAGCGTTATAACGAACCGGAAAAGATGACGATGAGTTCATTATGACAAAGGTCACTGATGTGACGCCGCAAAACGGCGTGAAAATTTTGATTTTAGGTCGTGGAAAATAAATTGTTTATATAAAAACCAGACCGTGAGTAGAGCCAAACATTAGGTAACCCTTTTTTCAGGTTGCTCATCTCGGTATGATGCAAAATATTGGTCCCTGAGGCCAGCAATTACCGCTAGAATGTGCCTATGCCAGACACTTCATGTAAGTCATTTTCCCATTTTCCAAATGTATTTAATTGCAAAACTTGTGTCATGCATGTGCCGAGAAGCAGCGCGAAATTTTCCCGTTTTTNGTGCCGCGAAGCGGCGCGAAATTTTCCCGTTTTTGACTGTAGGTAGCTGGATTTTAACCGCTTCAAAAAAGTAAACAAATTTAAATTGGCAGAGCCCGACCGTTTTTTGTTGGGGGAATCATAGTTTCGGGACCTTTGGGAGCATGAATCGTGCCCCCTGCATCCGCCCCTGCGATGCAACTATTATTCCGCCGCGAAGCGGCGTCAAAATTTGAGGTTTCGAGCGGGCAGGAGAACCAATTTTCGCTATTGGAACAGGATGCAGGGTCAAAACGAGGAAAATATATCTGGAGCAAAAGATGGGGTCAAAAGACATGTTGCCTCCCATTTAAGGCCAAAGTTGGGTCATGGTCAGTATCCTCCCCCTCCCCTGCGGCTACTGCAAGTGTGTAGCGTGAATTGTGAACTAACTGTACAGTCACATTAATACCCTTTTCTGGAAAAGAGACACCGATTGATTTGCGTCGCGTAGCGCCGCGGAATTTTTGCTTTATTTTGGTCTGGATAGTTTAGGTCGAGTTCTATTAGAAAAGTTCTTAATCTTTATGTATCAGCCCGAGGGCACCAATGCAGCCACTCAATTTAATTCTTCCACCGCAAAGATAGAAGGAATTTCGGTGCATGGCACAAAAAATGTGATATGTTTTACGGACTTTTTTCATCATTAAATTATAACAGCTTTGCTGCAGTTACATACCAATTTCAAACACGTATCATGGATTTTCAGCAATGCAAACACATAAAAAAGACCAAATGGCGGTTCCTATGGGTTAATTCTCGACACAACAAAACGATATTCAACAAATATTGTGACATCGAGGATTCATCAGCAGTACGTGGCGCGCGTTTTTATCTCTTAATTTTGCACCATTTCGCATAAAATAGGTGGGTTTTCAGGAATGTAATGGTACACTAGCGTCGTTTTGGCCCTGGTATGCCGGCGCGGTCGTGGTACTGGTATGAATGAGTGTCTATCATTATTGGTACTGGTATGCCGGCGCTTGGTGCCCCTTGTACACCGGCGCGGTGGTGCCGCTTGTACACCGGCGCGAAGGTGCCCATGGTTCAAAGAACACTGAATAATTTGTGCCGCTTAGCGATTTTTTATTCTTATTTTGGTAGTGCCCCTGGTGCCCCGGCGCGGTGGAGAGTGGAGACCCTAACGCAGAGCATGCGGTGGTGCCTCTTGACGCAAAGCAAAAATTCTGCGTCGCGTAGCGACGCCGTTTTGCTTTTTTGTGGTGCCCCTGGTGCCGCGGCGCGGTGGTGCACCTTAATGCAGAGCAGCGCAGTGGTGCCCCTTCACGCAAAGCAAGAAATACCGCGCCGCTTCGCGGCGCGAAATTTTTTGCTTTATTTTGGTGGTACCCCTGGTGCCCCGGCGCGGTGGTGCCCCTTCACGGCCCAAGGGGGGGGGGGTTCTGACCCCCGTGATCCCCCTTGGATCCGCCACTGATGGAATATTTATCAAGGAGTGAAGAGTGTTCGTATATTTTCAGATCGTGCCAGCTATTATTTATTTCAAGGTTTCTAAAAAAATATGTCGTTTTTTAACATTAATTAGAAATGTGAGTGTACCTGTTGTATATATTGTCCTATTTGTGTCCAGTGAACAAGGTTGAGCAAGATCAGTTGGAATATATGGACTGCATTTTTACATAATAATCATCCCAGAGCGAAGTCCGAAAAAAACCGATATCATCTATCTTCTACCATGGAAAATGACTTTGAAAGATTTGTTTGTATTCGAGTCGCCAGAATTATCTAAAAAAAAAAAATGTGCCATATGATTTGGCAACGTGAAGGTTGTCTCTACTTCACGAATTTCCTTGACATGACGTCATAAATTCATATATTAAAACTTAGCCTTTTATGAAATTTAACACCGTATGCGAGAAAACAAATGTCATAATCGTGTTCGGCAGCCATTGCTTCATATTTTGCACCACAAGCGGCGTACCTTTGACAACTTTCAGAAAGGTGAAACATTCCCTATAATTGATTTTTTTTTAATGAATAGAAAACCGGGCAAAATCGATAGATGTGGTCAGTAAGGTCCTATACTAAATATATTTATCTACTACATTTAATTATTATTTTCATTCTATGTTTTGGTTCCTTCTTCCTATGTGTTTTGANTATACAGTAATCTTACGCGACTACTTTCGAATATCTGATTGGCTGATCCACGTTTGACGTTGCGGAGAGTACGCATATTGTTTTGATCAAATTGAGAATGTACGCCCTTCTGTCCTGAATCGGCGCGATGTATGGCTATTTTTGACATTATGAAAATAATTTATATTTTAAAATATAGTCAAATCTTGTTTGAAAAAATCCAATGTGAACTATTTCCTTTAACTCGGGGTCGAGTGTGACGCCTAACACCTTCACCTTAGTAGTCGGTCGCACTTGTGCACCGACAAAGTTCACGGTGATGTCGCCTAGTCGTGCTTGCTTTGGCATCCCCCAAAAAACATCATTTCAGTTTTGGCCGGATTCACCTTTAAACTGCTCTAGTCGTACCAGATCTGGACGGTAGAGAGCATGTCCTCTAGTTTGAATTTGTGAGTGCCTAGACTAGATCATTTTTGTTCGAACTATTCATAAATTGTGAATCATCGGCATACATTACAATGTTATTGCATGTCACATGGGAAGCGACGTCATTCGTGAACAATACAAACAAGACTGGCCCTAAGGTGCTACCCTGGACCACCCCGTGTGAAACAGGGAGGTGCTGGGGGCTGCCCCATAACCATCTGCTTTCGATCGCTCAGCCAATCTGAGAACCAGTGGGCGTCGTTCCCCCCGTACCCACCAAGCTTCTCTAGGAGTCCACCGTGCTCAGGCGCGCAACCAGGATTTTCGTAAGGGGGGGGGGGCACGACCTCAAGGGGCCCCATCGGGCCACGAGGGGGCCCCACCATTACCATTGCGGATCCAATAAGGACCCCTCACTGGCAGATCCAGCCATCGGTTTTAGGGGGGCAACTTTTTTGGCCAAAATGAACCTTATTTTGTATCCCCGGAATTGGACCGGTCACCTTATTTTGGTATTTGAGCTTAAAATGTACTTTTTTCGGAAAAAAACGACAAAAACGCGATGTACTCCGTAGCATATATCCTACGAAAAACGCATATAAGTAATAATAACGTTTATCTCATACCAACTCGCAGGGGCGTCGCCGATAATTCGTAAGTGGGGGTTGGCTGAAATGGCGAAAAAAGACGTCTTTGCAGCATTTGTATGTGGATTTCTATGCTGTGGTAGGTACTTAAGTTATTTAACGCCGCGAAGCGGCGCGAAATTTGTACGAGTTTGCCTGCTTAAACCCCCATAAAATATAGCGTAGGGCCAGTAGGACATGTTTGGCATGGGCCCATACAATTTTTAGGAGCTGGAGTAAGCAAATTCCATATCAACTTTGGAATCAAGTGACAACAATTTCGAATCGCTATGTACCAAATTGGGAAATATTTTGTCAAGTACAAGACCTGAACTTGTTAATCAATGCGCGACGGAAAATTTTAGTTTATGCCCTGGATATGCATTTTCACTCAATGCGATCACATTTGTATGGTGCGGACATACACCAAATGCTATTTTGCGCTTAATAGTGCGGTAAAAATTGTTGTAGCGAACTGTTTTGCCCAATGATATATGAAAGAGGCAACAAAGAACATGATGCGCTGAGAAATGGCATGATTTTTAACCTGCATAGAATCTATTTTTATTTAAATTGCGCCGAGAAACGACGTGCAAATTTTGAGATTTGTTCCCTGGACCAGTGGCATTCTTACTATCATTTATGATAATGACCTGTTATTTGTTTCCATCACAACTTGTATACATGGATCAGAGGCAAATACTTTTTACACATTATTACCGATCGCTTTTTCTTGTGAGGCTTGATCGTTTGGGGGGGGGGGGAACAAACAGACCACTTTATGCCTTGGAGGGCCATGGACCCTAAATTACCCCCCTCCCCCTGGATCCACCAGTACTGGTAACAGTGTAAATGATTTGAGAGCAGCAAGAGACAGTACGACTTTTACGCGCATAAATGGTCCCTCCGTATTTGGAGGAGCTTGGGGGGAGATGGCTCGGGGAGATGGTCCTGGCCTGGTCCCCACTATTAATAAGCTCTTCGGTCCAGCAAGTTGGACACCACTGGAGCAGCTTCTGGGTGTCAATGTTTACGTCTATGCGTTCGCGTCGCCTTTTTCGGAGCTCGGCAGACAAGCTTACATGTCCACCTAAACGTTTTTATGAAGGGAGTAGGGCCCTGGGGGCAAGCCATTACTGTGCCAAGGAAGGCCTCTGCAGACACTTGATGTATTTTCATTTTACCATTTTCCAAATTTGTAAGAAACCAAAAAAAAACTAAATGTCAATGCCGGGGCCCCGCGAAGCCGGGGCACGGGGCCCGACAAATTTTGCAGCGTTTCTGTAAAATAGGTTGGATTTTGACTGCTGCAAAGGCAATTTTTACGATAAATTGTTGACGTTTTGAGGGGCCAAAAGACATGTTGAACCTTCAAGGCTAATGGGGAGGGGGGAACGACCTGGTTGGCCTCCCCCTGGATCCGCCAGTGACCCCTGCACATATCAGGGGTGGATCCAGAGGGCATACTTCCCAGTTTCCAAAGCCTTAATTTGCTCCCCACAAGAAAAAATACAAAAGCACACAAATTTCGGACGTTTGTACAGCCCCCCGCAGTTGCTATGGTACACACTAAGGTCTGACTTCTTTCTCTGCTAGCGTATGTTTGACGGCGAACTTAGAAACGACCGTATATGCATCAAAGCGCAATTGCTGATAGCTTTCAAATTGATATAAATTGACCATTGCCTGACCCTGTGTATGTGCACTTTTAAGCAAAAAAATCCGTTTTTAGCGGTTTACATGAAAACAACTGGTTTTTTTTGGCCTTAACAAAACAGCCCTTATGGACAAGGTTTAAAACCAATTGCGTCACAATATATCAATTTGAAGCTCTTCAGTATTGCCGGTTTTAAATGCACGAATGCGTCGTTTTTTTAATTCGCGTAAAACATACGCTAGAAGGATGAATAACAAAGCCGGACCTTAGTGTGTACCACAGCAACTGGGGGCCCTGTAGGTACCTACAAGGTTACAAAACGGGCTGACGACACGTCCCTGCCCCCCCCCCCCCCCCACCGGTCAAAACCAAAAACTTTATCGCTGATGCGTCTAACAGCCTGTAAATTGACCCCCACGCTCCACAACTTTTTTAATATTACGCCTACGAAGCGTCATAAGGATAATCTAGGGTCACCAGTTTTGAAACGGCTGATAAAATTGCGTCCCCAACCCAAATGAATGGTGTCTTTTAAAAGAAAATAGGTCCAGCCGTTCCTGAGCAACCGGACGGAGACCCACCTAACCTAACTAGCCTCATAGGGGCCTAGGGGCCGCATTTCGTAAGGGGTACGGGGCTGTGTGCTCCCTTGTGTGTGCCTCTGGACCCTGCAGATTGAAATATATAATGTCATACTTTGACTTTCATTGTATTGTTTTCATTTTTAAACATGGGTGTAACTTTGTATGTGGTTTGTGTGGAAAGCTCCACACCAACTTGAAAGCTGGCGTGGAAAATCCACACCAACTTATTGCAGAAAAGTTGCAATTTTGATCATTCAAGGGGCTTTTGTGGGGCTGTGTGTTCCTAAAAATACAGCAAAATAGAGGCCATACGGGGCCACCTCAGAGGGGCCCCACCAGGCCGCCTCTGAGCAAGAACGTAGCCAGGGAGTGGTCACCCCTTCCCCTGGAGGCCAGGGAGCACTTTTCGGTGAGCGCAGCGCGCCAAAAGGGGCCGACGAGATTGCGAAGATTGTATCATGAACACTATCAAAAGTAGACCACGCTAAGCATGGTCTTTGGAGAGTTTAGAGCACTTCAGAGGCCCTTTAAGAACACCGCCCAGCAGGACCCTCTCTGAAAGACCAGAAGGCCCCATGGACGTTCAAAAGGCCCCTGTCGAGGTCAAGGGCCTCTGGCTATACCAAAGGGGTCCCTGTGCGATCAGAAGGGTCTGTAAACATGCAAAATGGCCTATAAACCCAGCACAGAGGGACCCCTGGGCAGGTCAGAGGGGCTCCTGGAAAGATCGGAGGGGGCCCTTGAGCAGGTTAGATAGGCCCCTGGGAATGTCGGTAGGGTGACAAAGCAGCCAGAGCAGTTCCTTACCAGGTAGTAAGGGCCCCAGGACAAACCTGTGGGCCCCTGATAAATTTAAAATAGCCCTATGCAGGTCAGAGGGGCCCTTGAACAGACTAGAAGGGTCTCTGGGCAGGTCAGAATGGCCCCTGAACATGCCTAATTGTCCTTGGTCAGCACGAGGGCCCAGTTCGCCAATGGGACTCTTTCAACGCTCCGGAAGGGGGTTTCTTTTGAGGGCACCGGCCGCCCCGGGTGAAATCCTGTCTATACGTGCCTGCCTCAGAGGGGCCCCACGATGACCGCCTCAGAGGGGCCCCATGCAGGAGTGTCCGATTCTGAAAATGATTGGGGGGGCCCCAATGCTAAACTTTATAGATTATAATTATAATTTTTTTTTACCAATGCACCATAGCCTAATATTAAAATTTTTAAATTTATTTGGGGCCGGGCCATCCCAAAAGTACTTACAAATCGACACCCAGTGCTCCACGGGGCCGCCTAAGAAGCGACCCCACGAGGCCGCTTTCAAAGGGGTCCCCACGGTGGCCGCCTTCAGAAGGCCCCCACGGCCCCTCAGAGGGGCCCCCCGAGGGCCGCCTCAGAGGGGCACCTACGGGGCCGCCTCAGAGGGCCCCACGGGGCCGCCTCAGAGGGGCCCCGCATTTCATAAGGGGCAGGCCCCCGTGTGCCCCCCCTTGGTTGCGCCTTTTTGACGTGCTTAACCACTGTCGTAGGCTTTGGACGTGTCGGCAAGCGATATTTGATACTACTTTTCCCATGTCAGTTTCCGAAATTATAAATTGGACAGCGTCGAGCATAGCAGACTCCGTGCAGTGGCCTCTGCGGAAGCCATGCTGTTCCGGACAGATGACTTCATGCGAGATAAGGTACTCAGTAAGCTGGTCACATACCACCCGCTCCGCTAGCTTGGACACCGTTGGCAGAATAGAAACGGTCCGCAAACAGTTCACGTCAGTGACATCACCTGACTTAAAGAGAAAAGTTACCACAGCCACTTTCCAGTCATCCGGCAATTTCCCGGTCCAAATAGTTGCATTCACTTTGCGTAAAAAGTGCGGCGCAACCACCGGGAACAAATTGTTCAGCATGCCCACCGTAATGTCAGCGGCACAACTGGATTTTGAATTATGCATCCGGTTGAGTGCAGACGACAGGTCCGACAGCGTTGCCGGCACACGGAACGCGCCGCTGACCACGCGCGGCGATCTTCCATAACGAGATATATTGGATATCAAGGTATTAAACGAAGGAAAATAGCATCAGGTTCGGAGCTCAAGTCTCAAACAGCAGTGAGATAAGTACCTAGTGCTCTCGTCGTGACAGAGTTATATTTACTTCTAACGATGTCCCTTTCATCCGTTGGCTTTCATTTCAGACTTACCACTTGAAGTCGCTGTGGCTGCGCCGCTGACTCCGGCTGTGGCTGGACTGCTCTCGGTCTGCTTAGTTTGGACTTGGCCCACACTAGTGACTGGTGATGCCACAGCCGAACTGGAGCTGGCAGATCGTGTATCTGACGGCAACAACAGCAGCAACTTTAACTGCTACAGATCGACTGACTGTAGGGATAACATATTATAACACATTTCATTTCCCTGTACTTAAGCATGTAGTAATGTAGTATGTGCATGCACAAAAGTTGTATATTTGCCTTAAACTAAGCTGGTACCTGTGGAGATCTGGCTTACCCCCTGTATTCTCCGCCACTGCAGCCTACCTGCCGCCTTGCTGGCGCCGCCTCTGCCGTGGCCGCCGCCCATGCCCGTAGGCTGTGCCTGTGCCGGGCCGGGCTCGCCCGCTGTCGGGGCCGAGCCCGCCACCAGTCGCGTATTAGCCGCCTGCCAATGCAGCTGCTCCCGCCGATAACGCGTGTGATACACCACTGGGACTCGAGTGACGGAACAAACAGAAGACATCACAACAGTACAGAGTCCTGACAGTAGCGGTACTATGACACAATGTCGCGCAGTGTTACAGTGAAGGGTGGCGCCAAAGGGGGGGGGGACGCGTTCCCCAACATTTTCGGATTTTAACATTACGCCTATGGACGCTGCATGGAAAGGATCGACTTCAAAATGCTTTCAAGTTGGTGTGGAGTTTTCCACACCAACCACATACAAAGTTACACCCATGGTGATAATACAAAGATGCGATCTTCAAGACTTCTTCCTAACTGCGTCAAGTATGACGGAGTTACATAACTTTAAGGTGATTGCAACAAGATAAAAAAAAAATAAAAAAAAGTTGATGTTAGTGATACATAATATGCTTTTCACGGCAGAGAAGGTTTCAGGGACACGGAAAGAGGAGGTTTCCCATAAAAATGAAACGCTTGGCTGGCAAGCAATAAAGTTATGTAAAGGGCGTTTATTGCTATGAAAATTCTAAGCATTATTTTGCCTTGTATTATTTGCATAATTAACTACATATAAAGTTAGAGGGGCGTGTCCAGGTACAGAAAAAGAGAGGTGACTAGCATGTTGATGACGATATGCAAGAGATTACGGCGTAATAGACAGTTATTTGATAATGATATATGCACAAATGAGGCTAAGAGAGGGAATAAAGTAATGTTTTTGCAGAGGCACGCAAATAAATCGAAAAAAGGTGGTCATATTATTGCAAGTAAACGGAGATGCATTGACCTACAATGACATAGCATACTGCAGTTTTATTATGAAACACGCACTAGAGCAGTGGTTCCCAGCCCTCTCGACACAATTACCCCTTTTCAGCAGTAAGAGCCCAGCCAGCAATTTGGTGAAGTAGAGATCGGGACAGCTTGGGAAGAGCTGTGGAAAGCCCACCCTCTCCCAACCAGGTTGGGCACATTGAGGCTTTTCCAGGCATTTCCGGATCTGAATGGGTGGCGATTGAGGTAAGTTGGGATTTCCCAACCTGTATGAATCCTGATCAGTGGGCTATGATTGGGAAATCCCGCACAAATCCCAACTTAAGAACGGCTTGGTATTTCCATTGTTTCCCCAATCGCCAGACTTGTCAGTTGCGTGGAACACCGTAGAGATCCAGACCTCCATGATCGCGGCTTTATACCTATGGCAGGGACGCACTTGATGATTTCGTAAGGGCTATATGGACTTTACCAAAATAACGTTGCTCTGACTTCAGTCCTCCTGTCGAGACATACATGCTAAAATCTGTAGTATGTTTCAAAGGGGCCGAGGGGGAGGGGTGCACTGAAAGCAGGAGCCTCTTCCCCCCCAGTTCCGGCCCCTCGACAAATTGCGCAATCATTCCCCAAGTTTTGCCAGGATGAGGACCCTAGTGGGTCGTAGCCGATCGTTGGGCATTCGTAGTGACATGGTAAAATCGCTTAAGACCGTTTATACTGTAGCGTCTGCGACACACACCATGTGGCCTCTGCCGAAGGAGAAGTACCTTGGTTCAACGTCAGATGGCGTTCAGCAGTGCCATACCGCGCGTCTTTTGTTATTTCTCGACGTTTGTTTCGTCTATCATGCCTCGCGACCATTAATACAATTGTTTCGTACCACGCTGCTCATGTGTCGCTCGTCATTGTCCTTATTGCTCATCACTCGTCAACGTTATCACACTTTGTTCTCTCCTACTACTGTAGCGTGCAATCGGGTTTCGCAACATTGCATGGGGGTCAAAATTGCACAAACAAAAATTCAATTTTTCCGAAAAATCTTCTTTGGACCAATTTAGGCCGCTGATCTCAGTAGTGATGATATCAGGGCTCTCCGACTTCATCTGCAACAATTACAGCGTCTTGCAACATTCTGCAACAATCTGCCCAACATTTTCTTAGATTCGTATGCGGGGGTTTGCTTGACTTGGCGAATCGGTCTGTGGTATTGCGATTCGTTATTTCTTGCCGTTCCCGACTTTCGAGCTATCTTTGGGAACCCCGCCGAATACACCAGGAATTTGATTGCAATGCGCTTCATTCCTGACCTCGCACAGAATTAATTTGTGATGAGGCTGGCCCAGTCGTTAGTCAACATATAGATCTCTCGCTGCTCGGATAAAGGCATGTCATGATGGTAATGGAGTTTGGTCAGTGCTGGATATAAGGACAAGGTCTCCGATGACACAGACTAACGGAGTATATCTCGACAGATAATCCGTCATGGTATCCCTTCCCTATATTGGTTCCCGTGCTTCGCCCCAACACAACAATTCCCTTAAATATCGCCCTATTACTTTACACCGCATCAAACACTATTTCCTCACCCTTATACCCTCCCTGACCCAAACCTTCCCGCCAATAGTTAATTTCCCTTTCCTTTATCTAGAAATATCTCGTCTTACTGCGCCATTGTATTAACTTCTCCTTCGTCTCCATGTCCTACTAAAAACCCGCGGTCGCACGACTCAGAGCTACTTGAGCAAGTGACGGCTGCACGCGCATGCCGGCTTGTCGCAGTCACCTGGCCGGCACGATGGGCCTAATCAGTCACGCGGCGGCGTTTCCCTTCGCTGCGTCGCCACCGATCCTAACACTCTTCCCGCATGTTGCAGTATCTTACGATAGTACTCCCTGGCCTTCCGGACAACCTGGGGAGTTCCACAACTGTACATAATCCTAAATTTCATCCGACAACCGGAGAGACAAGAGTTGCGCGGTTATACCCAGATCGCTGTGATCTGGTCGATCGGCAGCATCGCAAACCTCCCTCGGTGACCTAATTCCTCGCCTCCCCTGGCGGTGCAACCTCACACAACGTTCTCGCTGTCGGTCCTTCCAGCCCCGCCTCACCTCCTCTTCACCATGCATACGCGTCCTATAAGTAAACTCCGAAAATTCGCGCGGCTCAGAGCTACATTGAACAGTAATGGCTGCATTCGCACGCCGTGCTTGGTAACAATCACCTGGCCAGACGGTGGCCTAATCAGTCACGCGGCGGCGTTCCCCTTCGCCGCGTCGCCACCGATCCTAACATTCTCCGCAGGTCGCGGTATTCGTTAACGCATAGGGCGCCGCCCGGTTGGCCGTCGCCCCCGCGGAAGCTCCACGATGGACCTAAATCTATAATTTCGCCGAAAGGCGGAGAACCAGATCTCTCTCGATACAAAGCGCATGGCTCGTTCGTTCCGCGTCATACAGGATCCCCTCGGTGGACCTAGATCTTTTCCTCCGGGGCGGCACTCTCCTCACCCATTCATCACCAGCTTCCACATCTCGACCCCCGATCTCTTCTCTGATGGCACCATCCCTCGCCTTCAACCACCTCACCCCGGCGGCACTATTCCTCGCCGCTCAGCTCATCTTTCCTCATCCAACTAACCAGCGTCTTACAGCGTTAATGTTCAGCGAAAACCAAAAGCCGCACTTTAGGCCAAAACAAACCTTCAGCTCTTTTTATTATTCCGGGCCTCCAATTTGGGCGCTTTAACCATCACCACCACGTTTACCTCTCTTTGTATGACAAGCCACGTCCCTCAGGCGGAAAGATTCATTGTCAGCAAGCGTCCCAAAGTACACAGGGGTACAGCGACATATCTCCTCGTCCCGGCTAGGATAATCTGTCTCCTTCAACGTTGTTATCTCTTGGTCTTCTCGATTTCATCTTCAGTCCGTCAATAGTGGGCCTGGTCTTTGCATTAACACATGCTAGTATGCCCGCGCGTAAACGTGGGACCTTCGCATGCGCCGAGACGGGTATGCTTGTGCGTGCCTGTCTGTATGCATATGCGTATGCATAAATCTGTTCTCTGTAATCAGGCCGCGTATGGGTGTGCACATTCTCGTTATGATATATGGTGTGTGTGTGTGTGTGTTTGTGTGCGTGTGTGTGTGTGTGTGTGTATGGGTGTGTGTGTGTATATGAATCATCGTATAAGTATGTGTAGGTATGTATGTGAGCATCTATGTCCGTCCCTGTGTATGCGCGTATCCTCGTATAAGTATTGTGTATGGCATCATCGTTTATGTATTATAGGGTATGTATGTTCAACACCTATGTCCCTCCTTGTATATGTATGCGTATGTGTGTATATGGGGCGTAAGCGTTGTGTATATCGTCTCTATCTTTGCATGTAGTGTGTGCGTATTACCGTATGTGTATGCACATGCATGTATTCAAATATGTCCAGTATCGGTATTTATATGTGTGCGTGTATACATATATGCGTAGACATGAATGCGTACGTGAATACGTCGTCTGCCTACCCACGTATACCTGTATGTTGTTTCCCGCATGTGCTATGTTGTTATTGGTGGTGTTCGTTTATGCGTGTTTGTGTATGTTATATATATCTATATGTATTTGTGTGTGTTGTGTGTGTGGTGTGTTATTGTTAATATTATGTGTGTGTGTGTGTGTGTGTGTGTTGTGTATGTGTGTGTGTGTGTGTTGTGTGTGTGTATGTGTGTGTTGTGCGCGTGTGCGTGTGTATGTGTATGCGTTGTGTATATGTGTATATGTCCTGCCCCTGTCCGCCCCTGTAGGCTCGTGGGAGAGCGCTGGTTTTCGACCTATCTCAGTAGTGGCAGCCTGGGTTCGGTCGCTTCGGAGCTCGCTATTTGCTCCTGATGGGATTGGCCTGCGGCCGGGTGGCAGCGGTCGGCCCACTCAAGGCCAGGTGGACGTTCAGCGAGCGGGGCGGACCGTGTCCAGTATGTCGCGGCACGTAAAACTTTCGTCTCTAAATTCTTGCCGGCCAACAGGGGAATGCACGATCGGTGGTGAGGTCAGGACCAGCGCAACAACTCTGCTTTAGCGCTGGTTCTGACCTTCGGAAGCCATCCCTACAAAAGCATTCGGACTAAATTTTATGTGTTTAAAAAAATGTTGTGTATGTTGGTGTGTGTGTGTGTGTATGCGTGTGTGTGTGTGTGTATGTATGTATGTATGTATGGATGTATATATGTCGATCGGTATGCAGGCATAATATCCATGTCTCCAATGCACGTATACGCGGCGTACAAATGACAACACTCGGCGGTTCTTGTCCCTTTCAGACTAATAGCCAAGCCGAAATCCGGCCCAAGTGACCGTGTGTCAGTCGTATTCATAATGCTGCAGCTAAATGAATTATCGCATATATCAGTTTTTATTGGGCTTCAAATGATAATCCTCGGTTTTTTAATACAAATTTAATACACTCCGGTTGAATGCCTGACTTCGTGATATCGAGCTCGTCTTTATAACCCTAATTGAACTGAGTCGCTGTCACTTTGTCAAGAATGGTTCTGAACCGTGATCGAATCGAAGAGGACCATGATTGAGTCCACAGTAAACAGTTTTTTTGAAAGCTGATTTGAATCTGGTTCATGACTCAATTCTTCAAATTTTAAAGCTTAAACGAATTCTCTCAACTTCAGGTTTTGACCAAAAAGGTATACCTATAATTAATGTCCTGCACGAATGCCGATGTAGAATTATCGAAATGGCTTTTAGTTCTTTGTTGCAAATATAGTTTTAGCTCGTACTTGCGTTTTGATAACACGTTATTGCAATCCACATGAATTGGGTTGGAATCGTCCGGGGCTCGAAGTCGTATTGAATCGATCGAATCTAACGGTTCTGACTAGAGATCTTTGATTGAAGGCACAAGCTTCTGATATTCTGATGAATCGTGTTTGAATCCATTAGCGCTGACTTTGGTTCATAACAGGAATAAAATAAATGAATCGAATATAATTCTGCTGCTTTTAGTATTAATAATTAACAGAAATAAGCTTAATCATCGGACATATATTACTAAATATGATGCATTATCACCCCATTGCTCATTCATTGAGGCGACTTAAGCCCGACTCAGCCGTCGGATGATTGACTCAATTGTGACTCATGTACTATTATAAACGAGGCGGACTGACTTGCTTCATGATTCGCCCCCTAGGGCTTTCGGATTCATAAGTTGATTCCACGCTACCGCTCTTAGGATGGCCAGACATATGACGACTTGATTTCGTTCGATCTTGACTTTTATACGAAGAGCCGCCTGTTCTGAATACGCCAGTGGGATAAAATGAATTTGCTTCCTTCTACCTCCCACCGGCCTAATATGCTCACTCATTCCCGGGAAGCCCGTGACTGGCTCGCTGGCGTGGTTCCGAGGCGGTCCGAATCGTGACGTCATCGTGCCCCGACAGCTGCACTGCCACTGGCCCACTCCTCACCACCCCCAGGGAGGCTACGGCTATGCTGACCCTCTATCCCTGACCCTGAACCCCTGACCGGCACTCGTACCTCGCTGCACACACGCCCTTTCCATAACAGACCTGGTGTTTTTCATTCCCAATGTGTATTTACACGCTTTACGGCAACGTTCACAGTGCTGGATGGTCCCTTCACCTCACACCCCCACGCTCTGCTAACGATTAACCCCCCTACCCCCCTGTTCTGGTCCGCGCCGCCTTGGCCATTAACGAGGTNAACATTTCTCTTAGTTCGTACCTGAAATTAAATGGTGGTTCTTCTAAGCCAAACAGCAATTTCTTGATGTGTTTGGCTGTGTGATTTCTTTCTTGCTGTGTGATTTCTTGAATTGCTTGATTGTGTTTGGCATTGGTACTGGCAACATTTACAAAGTAAGCAATGTATATGTTGGCACGTGCGCACGTGCGAATGCCGAATGCCGCACCCAGATCTCGGGAACTTCCGCTGGACCCCGATCTAGTTGATACTCTTTGTGAGCCCAGCGCAAATGCATCTGATCATTCGGCGTGGCCCGCACATGAGTCGGGAAAATCGAGTCAGTGGCACGTGCGCATTGGACGGCTCCGATTTTGGATTCTCCGCCAACTTCAGATAGCTGGCGGACCTCTAGTCCAAAATCGTAGGAATGCACAGAAGAAAAGCCACATGCCTTAGCATTTGAGTTTTCTTCGGCATTCTGGAGATTGTATTCACGGGGACTAGAGTTGGCAGGCAGCTTTTTCATTTCCGTCTGTTTGTACAAGGTTTCTGGCTGCTAGCGGGCAAACCGTGCGCGGCACTCGCACCAAATTTTCGGGATGTGCAGACACGTCAGGCGGATTTGTGTTTTTGCCCTTTCCAGGGGTGCAGGTTGCACGTGGCACGTGCTGCAAGGCACTTCCAAAATAGATATTTCTGGAGCCTGCAGGTCACATGTTGCGACCCCAGTGCATCAAACTTTGTGAAAAGATGGTCGCCATAGGAGGCTACGTGCTTTTTGTGGGGGACCCGTTGCAGGGTGCCATAGGACGCCAGACGAGGCATCGAAACAGTTTGAGGGACTTCGCCTGGAATATTCGGTCCGAGAACGGTGCGAGCATACGCGGTACCAAACCACGTGTGTTGCGCAATAGTAAATGAAACACATTCAATCGAAAATCAAAACAAGCAAGCGACGCAAATCGGAAATATATGCGTCAAGAAACGTCTTCTAAAGACTGCTACCACATTCCTCCAAACCTAAAAAAGCTCTGGACGTCACTTGAGGCTTCAATTTTTACCTTAGTGAACAACCTTATTAGTAAAGTAATCTTGAATGGAACCGCTTCCAACTATTTGCCCAATTTCGTAGCTCCACCCACCCGATATACAAACGTGAGCGCGTGACAAAGGCAGAGGGAGTGTTAAAAATGATACCTCGTGGGGACCTGTGGTTCGGAGTTTCGTTTAGGGAGAAAAGGTTGCTAGCTGTTGGTGGTACCCAGAAAACCGCGTGTGTGGATATGAAAGGAAACCAACTTTCACCTATTTGGCACCCCATGGCGTCTATCCCACCGATAAGCGCGCGAGCACGTGACAAATGCAAATGGGGGCGTAAATTGATGCCCTCACATTGGCTGGTCAATATCTCCAAAAGTGGTGACTTGATTGACTTGCAATTGGCTGTGTAGCGTGCAATCGGGTTTTGCAACATTGCAGGGGGGGTCAAAATTGCAAAAACAAAAATTTCATTTTTCCGAAAAGTCTTCTTTGGACCACTTTGGGCCGCTGATCTCAGTGGTGATGAAATCAGGGTTCTCCGACTTCATCTGCAACAATTACAGCGTCTTGCAACATTCTGCAACAATCTGCAACATTTTCCAAATTTCGTATTGCGTGGTTTCTTGACTCGGCGAATCGATCTTGTGGTATTGGCGATTCATTATTTTTCTTGCGTTTCCAACTTTCGAGCTTTCTTGGAACCCCGCGAATAGCATGTGAAGTTTTGATCGCAATGCGCTTCACCTACCTCGCACAGAATTAATTTGTGATGAGGCTGGCCAGTCGTTAGTCAACATTATAAGATCTCTCGCTGCTCGGATAAAGGCATGTCATGATGGTAATGGGAGTTTTGGGTAATGTGGATTATAAGGACAAGGTCTCCCACGCACAGACTAACGGAGGCAATAATCTCGACAGGATAATCGATCATGGTGATCCCTTCCCTACATTGGTTCCCGCGCTTCGCCCCAAAACAACAATTCCCTTTAATATCACGCTATTACTTTACACCGCATCAAACACTACTTCCTCACCCTCATACCCTCCCTGACCCAAACCTTCCCACCAATAGTTAATTTCCCTTTATCTAGAAATATATTGTTCTTACTGCGCTCTTTTATTACTTCCCTTCGTCTCCATCTCCCTACTAAAAACCCGCGGTCGCACGACTCAGAGCTACTTGAGCAAGTAACGGGCTGCATTCGCACGCCGGGGCTTGCTGGCAATCACCTACCAGCACGATGACCTAATCAAGCACGCGGCGGCGTCTTCCCCTTCGCCGCGTCGCCCACCGATCCCTAAACACCCTTCCCGCCAGGTTGCAGTATCTTCCGATAGCACTCCCCGGCCTTCCGGACAACCTGGGGAGGTTCTACAACTGGACATAACCCTTAAATTTCATCCGACAACCGGAGAGACAAAGTTGCGCGTTATAACCCAGATCGCTATGACTGGTCGTCGGCAGCATCGCAAACTCCTCGGTGGACCTAATTTCTCGCCTCCCCCTGGCGGTTGCAACCTACACAACTTCTTCGCTGTCGGCTCTTGCCCAGCCCCGCCTCACCTCCTCTTCACCTGGCATCGCCATCCTTATTAATAACTCCGAAATGCGCTGCGGCTCAAAGGTACTTTGAACAAGGTAAGCTGCATTCGCTCGCCGGCTTGTAACAATCACCTGGCCAGCACGATGGGCTTAATCAGTCCCGCGGCGGCATTTTCCCATCGCCGCGTCGCTACCGATCCTAATATCTCCGCAGGTCGTGGTATCGTTAACGATAGCGCCGCCCGGTTGGCCGTCGCCACCCGGGAGGCTCCACGATGGACCTAAGTCTATAATTTCGTCCGAAAGCCGGGAGAAAAATATCTGCATGTTGCGATACAAAGCGCCATGGCTCGTTCGTTCTGCGTGCATCACAGGCTCTCCTCGGTGGACCTAGATCTTCTCCCCCGGGGCGGCACTCTCCTCACCCATTCACCACCAGCTTTCCACATCTCGACCACCGATCTCTTCTCTGACGGCACCTCCCTCGCCTTCAACCACCTCACCCGGCGGTACTAGTCCTCCGCCGCTCAGCTCACCTCTCCTTCATCATCACTACTAATCCAGCGTCTTAACAGCGTTAATGTTCAGCGAAACAAAGCCGCACTTTAGGCCAAAACAAACTCTCAGCTCTTTTTCTTATTCCAGGCGCTCCAATTTGGGCGCTTTAACCATTACCACCACGTACCTTCTCTCGTATGACAATCCCACAGGTCCTTCAGCGAAAGATCATTGTCAGCAGCATCAAATGTACATAGAGGTAC
>VOPJ01012781.1:0-68352 GCA_014673585.1 Semibalanus balanoides
GTCCGCATGCTGCTATAATGCGGAGGTCGTTGAGCTCGAAGGTGAGTTCCTCGTAGCCGGTTCCCGGTAGCTCGTATTTTTTCCCCACCGTCTTTCCATAGACCTGAGTCCCTGGATTGCATATTGGCCAGGGGGATTGCATTATACAGGGCATTAATTTTATCGTTTTAAACCTTTCCTCCCCTTATGTGATGGTAAAACAATATAATCGAATAAAGATTCAAAATCAGCATGTGAATCCTACAGTCGGATCTTAATAACAAACTGTTGTTCCGAACATTCATATTCATATACAATTGAGAGAGAAAGAAGTTGCTTTGAGAAACTGGGTCTCCGCATCTCCCCACGTCCCGTGGCTCCCCGGTACTAACCGATATGGAGGGAGATCCATAAAGCCCAGGATTCTCCGTTGAAGTAAGCCATGGATTTTCCATGCGCTGCACGTTGCGCTAACAAAATACTGTATTCGTTGGCCCAATTTGATTAATTATACCCCGGCGTTTGTCGCATGCCGATCGCAACCTTAACCCTTGGTTTATCAAAAATATAATCTAGGATAACGATTACGAAGCACGGAATTTCGTACTCCAATGCTCACTGGCAGTCGGGCACTAATGATCGATAACGCTGAATGGCTCGGCCTGCTGGTGAGCCCGGCGCAGACGGCCAGACTGGAAAGACGTCTCCAGTGTGTTTACCATCTTGAAAGGGAGGGGCCATCCATCTCGCACTAAGCCGGCTTGTTAAGTTAGCCCAACTGATCCGTTTCAGCTGAGGAACTGTCCGGCGAACATGTCATCCAGATAGTGTGGAAATTCCACCATCCTGATCGTAACGATTAGAGTGAAATTACCGATGCTTGTTTACCTTACTTCCCTCAGTGGTCAGGCTTAAGGCCTATGGGACCAAGAGCATAGAATTGGTTATAACATTGGGAGGATTCCTCAGTTGCATATACGGTATATAAATTATTATGCCACTTCCAATGCGGTAGGCAGCGTGTTCGTTCAGTAGTAGGTGGAATACAAATGAGAATGTAGTACCCTCTGGTTAATAATGGCGTGTCTGGAGTTCAGTGCAATTTGGACAATAAGGGACCAGAAAGGGAGAGATAGATATGTATTTACAGTCCCTGAATACATTTTCATCAATCTTCATGGACGGGGAATAGAACCACCGGCGGCATATCCTGGAGAGCAGGGCCATATGTGTGGTTTACGCTAGGAATGTATTTCACATTGCACAAGAATAAATGGCTTCCCATGAATTGCGTTATTAAACCGGGACGCGATCCCAATAAATTGACAAATTTCTACATTATAGAAAAGGAGACTCTCTACGATTCACGAATCGTCCCAGGTCTCCCAGTTAGTCCAATTGATCATGTAAACTAACTGGCCGGTTCGTTAGCAATCTTCAGACAGAAAAGGGAGATTCGTGTTAGTCCATGGCATAGTATGCAATATCACGTCCTCGTTCCGTCTCACTAAGCAAAGTTTCAGGAACCAAACGCCTTTTTAATTTCCGGTGTGAGCCCGAATTCTCTAACTCCTTCTACTATTAAATGCTTATGGTCTTATCCTTAAAGGCTTCACTACATCTTTCTATCCATTTTCTGGTTTCGGAGTCTTATCCTAAAAGGCTTCACTACATCTTTCTATATATTGTTTCGGCATATGTCCCCTCTATTTTTCTGGTTTCGGAGTCTTATCCTTAAAGGCTTCACTAAATCTTTCTACCCATTTTCTGGTTTCGGAGTCTTATCCTTAAAGGCTTCACTACATCTTTCTATCAATTTTCTGGTTTCTGGTTTCGGAGTCTTATCCTTAAAGGCTTCACTACATCTTTCTATATATTGTTTCGACATATGTTTTCCTCTATTTTTCTGGTTTCGGAGTCTTATCCTTAAAGGCTTCACTACATCCTTCTATATATTGTTTCGGACATATGTTTTCCTCTATTTTTCTGGTTTCGGAGTCTTATCCTTAAAGGCTTCACTACATCTTTCTATATATTTTCTGGTTTCGGAGTCTTATCCTTAAAGGCTTCACTACATCTTTCTATATATTNGGAACAGGGTGAGAGTTCCAGCACTATGATCCCAAGAGGGTGCGGTGCTTGGTCCACAAACCAAACCAACGAAGCGTTCGAAGTCCGGTTCATCCGATGACTCGTCAGATGACACCCCGATACGCACATTGAGTGGCTCGAACCTGTCGAACAGCTGTATCAGGTCATACGTCTCCCAGCTGGGACAGCTGCGTATTTCCGGGGTCGGTATCGATATGTCCAGGTGTCGCTTTTGTTAGCGGGTCGGTCTCGGTGTGTCCAGGTGTCGCTCATATCATACAGAACCAACAACATTGAAGGGTCAGCGAATGACATCCGGCGTTGCAGGTGCTGCTTGGTGCTGCCAGGTGGCCGGTAGGTGCTGGTGCTTCTGGAGCGGCCGCCGTCCACATAGTCAGTATCTGATGACTCATTCGGATGATAGGTGTCACAGCGGGCGGCTCTGCGGCTTCCACCAACGTCAGCAGAGACTGACGTGTGATGTCTCTGACGTCGGAAGTTGGAGATAGCCGGGTGCCGAAGCAGAGATGGCGTCAGCAGAGCGATGGCGACGTTGGCCGTGTGACGGCCCGCGTGACCAGGGCTGACGAGGAGTTGACGAGGAACCACCAGCAGAGGTGATGCGATTGTCTGTCGGTTTCCGGGCACAGATCGAGTTGTAGCAGCTTCCATATGCGTGATTTATTTTCCCCCTCGTCCTAATGTGCGAATATGTTCGTATAGATGAAAGGTGTTTATGACATGAAGATTGTAAATGAGGTAAGACTTGCGAGAACGGTTTTCATACCGAAATCCCTTATCAACACGGCCCGATGTGTGTATGTATGTACGAGTGTGAGCGAAGTCAGACTGCTCAGCGAAACACGCCCTGATAAGTGTATAGAAATTTTGGGTGAGTCCAAAATAGGCAGGGTCATCCCGGGTCTTTCGCCGTCAGTAACATGACGTTATTTTTTTTTTCATTTATTTATGTCTAGCGAGATCGACAGAATTAACCGACGGCCGAAATTTATTTATGGGTCTAGTGGAGATTCGATGGAAATTAACGACGGCCAAACATTATTTATTGGGTCTAGCGGAATTCGACGGAATTAAAAACGAGGGCCGAAATTTATTTATGGGTCTAGCGGAAGATCGCCGTAATTAACCGGACCGGCCGAAGTATTTATATTTTTTTAGTCGAATATGAAGCCTAAGGGATACCTGTAAGACCTTTATGTTCAATTAAATAACCATATTCTGTTTTGAGGGCGATTTTGAGCCACTGTCATTTATAGTGCAATTAACATTTTATTTAGTAATGTATGGGACATTCATCCTACCTGGGGGTCACTCATCCAGCTGGTACCTGGCATTACTGGAAGGGAATTTTTGGGGCTACACAAACATATTAGAAACGACTGGAATGAATGTCTGAAGGCGGAAAAAGGGATGGTGTGAATGTTGAAGGACAATTCTTAAGTTAAGGACCAGTGAGAGTTGTGTAGACTCACGCCAGGGCAACCAAGTGGATTGATACCCGACGGAATTTTGAATTTACTATTACACTATAATACGACGAGTGAGCTCTAATTTTGGTTTGGGAGGGGGATCATCAGGGGTGTAATGGGGAGTGGGGAACTGGACGGAAGGCTTGAATTAGCTGCGTTGGCAATGGTCACCGGGCAGCACCGATAAACCTAGTTCCTTACACCCTCCCTGTGTCACCGTTTACACTTGTATCGTGAACAAGTTGGACTCCCCTCCTTTGAGCAGTGACGAGTTGACATGTGTTTGTTTGAACCCAGAAGACCACACTGGCCTATAATGTGTCCGGAATTGTTCAGCCTCAATTTCAAGCAATCATACGCATTAGATGTGAGTGTATGCAATGGGGACGACGTTTAAAACTACCAATTCACCGACTTTACCATCTGTTACCATTCGAAGAACATTAACACTCTTCATATAACACGAGATACTTCACCCAACTATCCACCCTTCTCTACGAGGGACACCCCACGGTCACACGTCACACCCCCACGGCTACATCTGGAGCCAATGCGGCGGCTTGAACATATCCGGATACTATGAAGTTGAAAGGGGAGCACAAGTCACGAACCAAACACAAAAACACAGGCGCGAAGAAAGAAGAATAGAAAACAGGAAAGAGACAACAGTTGACACGAAGTTATCCTTACAGGTCTACGGAGAAGCTTCGGAACATAGACGTCGTTGAATGGACAACAAAATCTGGAGGGAATGGGTACGGGTGGAGAGACAGCAGCGTTTACCGGGGGATGGGAAGACGAAAACGTTCAAAGGCACCTTGTTACCGGACTTACGCCGCGAGAGGCAATGAGCCACAATCGCAACAACTAAAGCCAGAGGACATATACACAGTTGGAGACACAAGGAGAGCCATTTGAGGCAAGATGTCGAAAACAGTGGGGAAAGAAACTATATCAACATCTATTGAATACAAGGAAGTACATGGGCGCAAAAACAGTGCAAGAATGGGCGCAAGTCGTAAGAAATATGTCGCTCCGAGCTCTTGGGACTGATGGAGTTGTAGTGAAACGCGAGTGGGCAGCCGACCAAAGTGAGGAAGGGGGTGATGAAGACCCAGGACCAACAGCTGAACAAGAAGCAACAAAATCCGTGCTCAACTACATGCGAAAAACAAACTTCATCCGAGGGCTCCGTAGAAGCCTGCGTCAGGAAGTTATGGAGGAAGAAATGGCGAAACAATTCGAACGATAAAGCAGTAGCAGTAGCAAACAGAAAGAAGAAGCACTGGACGGCCAAAATAAGGGGAGGAAGAGTGTTGCTGTTAACTGACCTGTTCGACAAAAGACCGCTTTACCCTTCTTTCCTGGGTGCCTCCGGGAAAAAGAACCCAGTGGCATAAGCAGTACAGCCACTCCATCATACAACAGCATCATAGCTGGCAAATCTAGACCGGGGCCAGCCAGGGAAAGAGGCTAAAAAGAAGCCAAACAAAACCAACCAACAAGAGCACCAGCGGCTGCATAAAAACAGAGGGAATCGAGCCGTACGAAGGAACAAACTTCACGAGAGAACACAACAAAGGGACTAATCGACATAAGGCTCCAGGATACGAGGAACAGCTTCCCCTTCCAAGGGCCGGGTATCGGGACTACCGAGGAGAAGTATCGCAGGGCGACAGGTCCGAGACAACAATACCATCAATACTATCACGAAGACGAAGCAGAGTCAAAAGGACAGGGAGTTGCAGCAGTGCTTCTTCTGTCATCGCCCGGGACACAGGATTGAATCAATGTCCCGCACGCTACCCGGACAAGGCCTTCGGGAAACGGACCGCGTCGGCTGAACTAGAGGGCCAACCGACACATCGAACCCTAAGCCCCTCTTCTTTGATGATGAGCAGGACCATGAGCAAGTGTAGAAACTCCCAAGATGACTCAACTAAAGTACAGAAACAAAGTCCTCAAATCAAAAACATTCAACCTCAAATCAGCCCACAGAGTCACCTCAGGAGTCCAACTCAGCAGTATATCAAGTAGATAAGAAAAAGCCATCAAGAGGGACGGAAGGAATCGAAACAAGTGTCACATGTTCATGCAAGATCACCATTGAAGGAAGTGAAGTCGAAGTACTCATAGATACTGGATCAAGCGTTACCCTCGCTAGGGAGTCCATCGTGAAACGAACGGGAGTCCGGCAGACTCGACCTCCGAAATCCCGCTTAAGGTCAGCAACAGGTCACGAAATCCACGTGACACATGAAGAGAAGTTAGAATATGAAGTAGGCGGCCAGCACGTGACCCACTGGACATACATCTGTCCAAACCTGGCCCATAAAGCGTTAATAGGATACGACTTTATAAAAAACAACGGGGTAGTCATTGACGGAAGAGATCAGACAGTACGCTGCAAACAAGCAGACAAAATACCAATACAGCAAACACAATACACTATGGCAGTAGTAGTCGAGCGAGAGGCAAAAACGGAAAGCTTCGGTGAAATGAATGTAGTGAGTCACGAAACAAGGAACCAAAGTCAAAGGAAAGATGAAAAAACCGAGCTTGACACCGCAGGGAGAAGAAGCGGAATGGAGACGAAGGCAGAAACGGAAACAAACCAGGAAGGACAAGAAAGTCGGAAACCCGCCAAATTGGGCGGAGGAGAGAACAAATCAAAAGAGGGAAGAAAAGCCGCCTCCAGCGTAGAAGATCTTGAGACGGGTTCTTTAAACCCAGAGAAGGGAAGCACTTCTAAAAGTAGTCCGAGAACACTAGCGTATGCTTCTCGTGGGATGGAAAGTTTCTCAGTACAATGTACCATTGTAGAGCACCGTATTTGAGTTAACTTAACAAACAAACCGGTGAGAAGGTCAGGGTATAAGCGTCTCAACAAGGAAGAGAAATAATCGAAAAAGAAATTCGGGACATGATCGCCAAAGACCTCATTGAACCATCTGTGTCAGCATATGCCGCAGGAGTAGTACTTGTTCCGAAGAAAACAGGAGAGACTCGCTTCTGCGTGGATTACCGTGGACTGAACGAAGTCACGAAGGCGGACAACTACCCACTACCTCTGACAAAGAGCGAAATCTTCGACACTCTAGGTGGAGCGAAAATCTTCAGTTGCCTGGATTGTCAGCAAGGGTACTGGCAAGTCAAGATGGTGGACGAAGATCGACACAAAACAGCCTTCCGATGTCACCTCGGGCTCTGGCAGTGGAAAGTGATGGCCTTCGGCTTAAGACACGCTCCAGCCACTTACCAGAGACTGATGTCTCATGTCCTCTCAGGGTACACGGGCAAGTTCTGCCACGTGTTCATCGATGACATCATCTGCTTCTCACGAACACTGGAAGAGCATTTAGAACACCTACATCTCATCTTTGAAAGACTCCAGCAAGCAGGCCTCAAACTCAAGCCGACAAAATGTACGTTCGCAAAGAGGGAAGTGAAGTACCTGGACACCTCGTCTCCCCTGGAGAGATCCGTCCAGACCCAAGCAACATCGAAAAAGTAAGGGACCTAGCTATCCCAACGACAGTGAAAGAAGTCAGGGGGTTGGTGGGGCTAGCCTCCTACTACCGCAGCTTCGTGCAGGACTTCAGTCGGCGCGCAAGTCCCCTCACGGAGCTGACAAGAAAGAAAGTAAGCTTCCACTGGGAAGAGAAGCAGCAACAAGCGTTCGAAGACCTCAAAGCAGCACTCACGAGCGAACCAGTTCTAGCACTTCCTGACTTCACCAAACCATTTATCCTCATGACGGATGGAAGCTCGACAGGACTGGGGGCGGTGCTCGGACAGGACCACGGGGAGGCAAAGGAACGTGTAGTAGCCTACGCATCCAAAAAGACGGGACCCCAGGAGAAAAACTACTCCGCCTGTGAGTTGGAGTGTCTAGCGCTAATATGGGCCACACGACACTTCCGAGATTACATACTCGGCCGACCCACGGTGGTCATCACGGATCACTGGGCCCTTCAGTGGCTACTCAACCTCGAGAACGCCAGCCCAAAACTGCAAAGATGGCGCATGGCCTTGCAGGAATACAATCTGAAGATCGTACACAAATCGGGGAAGCAGCATCGGAACGCCGACTTTCTATCACGCATGTATGAGGGTGCGAAGGAGAGCGCAGAAGCCGAGGAAGAAGAAGTGGATCCGAGCGAGGGCCAACCTCAGCTGAACCAACTAAGAGAAGAAGCCGTAGAGGAGGACGTCTACCAGATACGGAAGGAACAAGGACACAAAAAACAACCAGAAGAGAGAGGCGGAAAACCGGATCTCAACAAAAACCCAAGTCCTGAAGAGCAGAACCAACCACATGCGGTACAAGGGGAGGAAGAAAAACCCTCAAATAGCCAACAAAGCGGACAGTGGGAAGGACAAAAACATGAAGATGAAAAGGGAGGTGAAACCACTGGGAGAGCAGCTCCAGAGAAGCACAAACAAAAAGGACGAAGATTGTCAACACTTGACAAAAAGCTGGAGACGGATATACCACCCCCCCTGAGAAAAATGGCACCGTGACCATACGTTTCGTCTTGCCCCAGATGGCGTGTTAGAAGAGGTCACCTGTGATCTGACTGGCGAAGTAGTTTACAAAATAGTACTACCACAGACGTTAGCCCGCAGAGCCGTACAAGACGCACATGCTGGCCATCTGAAGACTCAGAAAACACTTGATAAACTAAGAGTTACTTACTTCTTCAAACATATGTATGCCGCGTGTCATCGATATGTACAAGGATGCCGGATCTGTCAAGAAAAGGACCGAGGGCTGAAGTACCAAGCACCGTTAGGTACCATGCCCGAACCCCTGGGTGCATGGCATACGGTAGCCGTGGACGTCCTGGGACCACTCCCACAAACAAGGGCGGGGAAGAAGTACATCATCGTGATCACGGACTACCTGACAAAATACGTCCTGGCAGTAGCTACTAGAGACCAGACTGCAGAAACCACAGGCAGCCTTCTTGATGGGAAATGTTAGAATATGGCACTCCCAGAAAGATTTGATCACAGACAAGGGAAGCAATTTAGGTCCAGGCTGGTGAGTGAGCTCTGCCGTCTGTTGAAAATTTCACATCTATTCACTACACCGTACCATCCACAATTCGATGGTCTCTGTGAGCGATATAACCGAACATTGGCTGCCATGTTACGGGCCTTTGTGGCAGAAAACCAGACAGACTGGGACAGATACCTCCCGTACGTGATGCATGCTTACCGAGCAGCACCCCAAGCTACGACGAGGGAGTCGCCATTTTTCTTGATGTTCTTCCGACCATGTAGAGCCCCATTGGATGTCATGCTGGACGATACGACACGCCGACCTCCCCAATTGGAAGAAATTCAAACTACAAAAGCTGAGGCCGTGAGGAGACTACACGAAGCCTTTCGGGTGGTCAAGTATCGGTTAGTACAAGCACGAGAAAATCAAAAGAAAATACACGACAGGAAAAGCAAAACCAGGGAGTTCCAAATAGGTGACCGAGTTTACCTTTTGGATGAAAGAGTGCCTGGAAGGAAACACTCGAAAGCTGCAGAAGCCATGGAGGCCAGGATATCGAATCCTGAAGAGGACGAGCCCTTGAACTACGTTTCGTTCGAGCACCCAGATAGGCGGGGAAAACAGTTGCGGGTGCATGTACAGCGCCTTAAAGCCGCCATCCCCGAAATGGTCTGGCCAAAGGACGACGTCAAGGAAGAACTCAAAATCACACACAACCAACGGCCTCAGACAGAACTCGACGAATGGCTGGAGAAGGAAAGAACCAAATACCAGCCATTCAGGTCTGACTATGACTGGCAAGAAGAAAGTTCGGAGGAAGATGATACGACGAGGTAGCCCGACTCCCAAACACACCCCAGGTGGATACCCCAGGGACACGGAACAGGTTAGGAATCACCTCAGGTAGAGAAAACCGAGAACAGGATAGGCATAGGACACCGGAAACACAACAAAGGGAGGGGGAATCACTGCCCAGGAGATCAGAGAGAATAAGAACCCAGCAGAGGGCACGAAGTAGCCCGCTACGGTACACGTGAGAACAGAAATTCGGATCCACGACAAACAACTTCTTTCTCCTTCTTCTCAGGAATGTGGCCCTTCTACTAGCCTTATGGGCTATCTGTGGTCAGCCGCCAGGAGGGTTTCTTCAGCCGTCATCTCACCCAGAAGAAGCCAGCGTACCGGGATTGAGCAGTGGACTGCTGTTCTCCCCAAAAGGACCCCTAATTCTAGCCACCGGAGAATGGACAATGATTACCCGTCTACGCAGTTGAGTTAAAGTCAAGAAACACGAAAGTTATTCGGGGATACTTCGACCACATCGGGAAAAGGCGCTGGAACTTCGCAGACATCGAACAGGTCGGCCTAGAGAGGACAAGCGGGGAAACCTGGAGCCACCCAGAGCCCCTTAGAGATCACAGCTATCAACAGAGGGAAACATTTCGCAGGAAGGTATGGCTGGAAGACATTATCAGGATGTGGGATAGGGAATACATGTGGATGAACCATGAGTTGACGCTGGCCGAACAAGAAATAGGACAACTACAAACAAAACTGAAATCGAGTCGCCAAACCAGAGGCATTCTTCCGTTTATGGGGGATGCTCTGAAATGGGCATTCGGACGTCTACTGAAGGGATCACAGAACTGCAGAAGCAAGTGAAAGGCGTAGTGGTTGGAATTGGCAAGCTGCATCATATGATCAAACTTCAAACTACCATTATTGGATCACTTCACAAGGGTCAAACGACAAACCAAGCAAACATCAGGAAATTAGCCAACGAAACACAGAAACTGTTCAGGCTCGTGATTCGCAAACAAGCAGCAAATATAATGAGACAGGCGACGACGACCATAACTATCCGTCAAGAAGTGGACTTCTCTAGAATCGTAGCCTCTGCAATACGCACCGCAGGAGCCGCAGTTCTAACCTTCAAACAGAGGGTATATCAACTCAGCGAAGCGATGGCCCATACGCAACGAGGAGAAGTCACACCCACCCTACTGCCAATGAAAACTCTCGAGAAAACTCTCATCGAAATTCAGAAACAACTTCCCAACGGATGGACCTACGCTATGCCCGTCTCGGTAAGCCCCTCAGACATCTACCAAACTCTAGGGATCACCGCGGTAGCCCTGTCTGATGGATGGGAGGTCCATGTCAACATACCCCTGAAGTATCGCCCCTATGGCAACTTCGAACTGTATCAGTCACGGCCGATTCCACCCACTTCATCAACTCAACAGCTGCCCTCGTCACGGTCGCAGATGCCGAATACTTCGCACTCTCCAATGATCATCGACTCCATTTAAACCTTGCCTCGAGAGACATCGAAAAGTGTCACCAACATCGTAGCGGTACCTACTGCAAGGAATTTACCCCATTAGTACGAGAACAGGCGACAGGGGTTGCCTTGTATGATGGCGTTCCGAGGAAATACCCAGCAGACAGACGCAACGTGTAAACGAAAAGTGATAAATCCCCTACCACAACTACACACAATCGCGAAGAACAAGTGGGTCTATGTGCTGCCCCAGACGGAGACAATCTCCCTGGAATGTCCCGGAGATCACTCCACCACACAAATCTTCAAACTGCAAGGAACCGGAGTTTTCACTCTACCTCCTGGATGCGCAGCAATCGGCGACCGTTACATCATCCCTGCCCACTTGTCACGGATGGCAGATAAGGGTAACAATCTTTCCCTAGAGGATATGACTCACTTCAAGATCAATCTAAACATGGAAACGCTGCTAGCTCGACTCCCGGAAGAAGCAAGGCTGCCCCAAGTGGAATTAGTAAAACTAATTGAACAACTGCCAGGGAAACATGAGGAAGAGGTCACCTTGAATGAGGTTTGAAAGAAGGGACAAGTGAAAGAATGGAAAGTAGTGATGTTAATGCGAATGGCGAGTAATGACCTCACCTGGAATACTTCCCTCTGACTTCTTCGATCGGACTGATAACTGTCATCGGAATTGTCAGTGTGATATGCTATCAATACCTCAAAAAACGACGATCCACCAAGAACGCTGTCGGATTCTCACCAGAGAGCCAGAGAACAGCCGGACCAGCAACTGTGAACATCACCGTAGCAGAAACCTCACACCAACCCAGCAGGAATGGAAATCCTACAAAAGAAAGTTAGAGCCTTTAGAAAGGAAATGAAAGAGTTAATAGAGAAGCTGACCGACTTTTACAACGAGTACTATGAAGAATGAAACTCCCAATTACGCCTATATCTCCATCAGTAAGCTGCTATGTTCCCGTCTTGCTGGTGCTGCAACTAGCGGCTGTACACCGGTTAAACAACGGCGACTGAATATCGTTCCATTCGATACCGATCATTCTACACGGACCTGAATCATGCGGCGTACAGTCCTTCGTTTCATAGGTCTCGCAATCAAATAGCGTTCCGCTAACTCGTTCCTTTCTTTCTTCTTCGGACATTCGAGCAGTCTAGAATATCGTTAGGGACACCCAGGGCCTGGCCCTAGATTCCTATTTTAGTAAGTTCGGCTCTCTCCCAATCACGAGCTGTTCGCTGCTCGGGCGTAATTTCGCTGAGTAATATGATGGTATTTTTTTATAATTATAATATTTCGCTGAGTACTAAATACACATACGTACACCCACAAGCAGCTGATGTTCTAACTCTGGTAGTTCCGGAGAAATCGGCCAGCTGTTCCCTCTCAGGTCCGGAGATGCGCGGCCCTTTCCCCACACATTTTCCGAAATCCAGAACTTGCTTTCCTTTCATACTTCACCAATAAGTTCGCAGTTCCCGTTTGGCCTTGGAGAACTGCGGCAACATGGACCGCTTCGCCTTCGTCTCCGTCTCCAGCGTCTGTATCTGGTTGGTTCGTGGCCTTGGCTGCGTCCACCAACACACTGCCGCTGCTTCGACTCGGGCGACGCGCATGGCGGACGTGGCCAATTTCCACTATTCACACATAAGCTCCCGACTTTCCAATATATTCAATACAGCTCCACGTAGGACTTTGGAGCCGCCCAGAGGCGCTAGCAATTGCCAAAGTGGACTTTGACTTTGTGCTCTGTCACTATCACTCCACCACTCTCCTCCTTCACACTCGCCACCTTAGCCCTTTCCGTATCAATGATGATTATTTCTAATCCCGAGGTTAAACATGTAAACTACTTCACAATGCATGCACACACACATACGATACGATACGCCTCCCGCCGCCGCAGCGCCTGTTGTTGGCGTACTGGTCGTACAGCAGCGGTCGCTGCCGAGCAGTGAGCTCGTCCGACCACGGACGCGTCTGCCNACCAACTGACGGAGTATTACAACGTCTGCTGTGTAGGCTTCCGTTGACATGCTTGCCAACATCGTCTGTGCGTCCTGTTCGGAAGGCAAACGACTTCAACGACTTCTTTGGCCAAAAACAAGAGCCTTATGTGGTATTTTCCTAAAACGTTAGTAAGTGCTGCTCATGTTTATGAAGAGCTGTGACCTTCAATTGAATAATTATTTTGATAATAGATTCGGTAGACATGGCCGTTGGAGGCGGGGAGACGGAGACGCGTCCCCCAACATTTTCGGATTTTAACATTACGCCTATGGGCAATGGGCATTGCATGAAAAGAATCGACTTCAGGTCTCGGGATGCCTTCGTCCCCCCCCCAAACTTTCGGAAGGTGGCGGCGCCCTTGTCGCTATAGCCTTGGGATGTCGCTGAAATACCACCGGTGATGCTGATTTAGTTATTTTGCTGCTGAACTTTAAAAGTTAAAGAGCTTCAGAAAGTTGCCATCTTGCTCCATTAAGTGTGAACTGATTTTATAAAGACCATTTGGACGAGTGCAACATTCCCTTCAAATCACCAGCGTAGACTCTAAGCCAGCAGTGGCCAAGTCAGTGTCGGTCCCACACTCCGGCCGGTAGCCTGACACTGCACTGGCACCGTTTGAAAAGCAGAACGACATGCCAACGCAGTGTTCGACAATGGCAAAGCAATGTGTTAACTGTGCAATATTCAGCGTATACGCGAGTGTTCTACCCATTGCACGGCGTGCACGCGATTCGGTGGCGCATCACTTAGCGTGCCGGAGATGGCGGTAAAGTGCGGTGCGTGGCGCAACACTGGCATTTTATGCGCGACCGGATGTTCGCCCCCCCCCCCTGTCTCCACTCTCTGCGCCGGTCGCTTGTGAAGGCTGCTCGTGAATGGTGGAAGCGATAGGCGTGAGTTCGCCACCCGGGCTGCAGGAATGCCGAATGACGGGAATTGCAGAACCAGTTTCCGACAAAAATCAGACCGACGTCTACCAAGATTTATTGAACGATTTCAGTCTTTTCGGTGGCTTATCAGCGTTAAATACTGGTTCATATGTTCTTCAATAGGAGGTCTTGCAACGTTCGCGCTTACCTAGGCACGTTGCTGGCTGTGCCTCAGCACTGTCGTCACTTGTCACCTACCCAAGTTCTTTTGCAGTGCTTCCTTTGAACGGCGCCCTTCCGTAAATATCTTTGGAGCAGGGTCACTGGAAGATCTTTTTCTCGTCTGAATAGGTTCACCATTGGCGGATCTAGGACTTAGTTTTTGGCGCCATGGGGGGCATCACCCCGAAAAAGTTCATCAAAATTAAAAAAGACGGATTTCGCTCCCTTATGCATTGCTAAACGTTTTAAAATAAACTTTCCTTAGTAAAAGTTGCGTAGATGTCCTTCTACATCAGGAAATGAGTAAATTTGCGCAGATTTCAGGCGGTTGGGGGGGGGCATTTGCCCCTGATGCCCCCCTTGGATCCGCCAGTTACTGTTGGCTAATTATTACATTAAAAGGGTTAAAGCTATGTTCTTTTTATCAAAAGAACATTTTGAGTATTACAGCACCGTAAGACATAGGTGAAGGTGTCCTTGCGCAAAATCATTTCACCCGTTGCTTTGATTGCCATTAGATAGATGCCATTAGTATGATTATTAGAGATTTAGTATGATTTATATTTATTGTGCCATTAGTATGAGAGGTACAGCAGGCGTATTGACTTTGAAGTGGATGACGTTCAAAAGTTTCCTTCTATATGAAGCCGTATCCATGATATTATTTACGTTGTTGAATATAATGTCTTATTTAGCATTTTGTCCTTTTATGCGAATTGTTTGGTTGTTAGGTTGCAATAGTGAGTGTCCAGTCATAGTACCTATTACCTAACAAGGGCCTAAGGATCGTGTATTTTTGCATCTGCAAAAATAAAGATATATTATATTTGTCTTTTGCAACATGCAAAGCAGCATTATATGGTAGTTGTAACTTACAGCTACTTTAAGCTATTAGCATTTTGCAAATGCGAGCCAGTTCTCCTGGAAGAGCATTATTGGCACAGTGATATCCCGTTACAGTCGATAGGGACATCATGGGAGAAGCATTGCCGCTAAGATTCAGTCATCCGGCAATTCACGTGCAATATGACTGGCGTCTGGCAACACGCCTATACACATGACCGTAGGTACCTGTAGACATTCTTCCAGTCTTGCGCCAGAGGGCGGCTAGGCTATCCCGCCGTGCACGTACACAACTTCCAGTCCTGGCTCCCCCTCCCCCCCTGTCGGCTCCGCTCCGAGCACGTCTCCAGCACTCCCTCGCCACACCCCGGGGAGGGAGCGTTGGCCGCGTGTCGGCGGCTGTGTGTACTGTATACTGCGCAGCGGAGCCGACGAGGGGCGCCCCCGAACGGCGAGCCTGGTCCCGCCGCCGCCGCCGCCGCCGCCGCCGAGGGAGCTGCGGCGTAGGGCCGGTAAAATGGCGGACGGCGGCGGCACCGCTGGGACGGCGGAACGGCGGCCTGCGGACGACGGACGGCGCTACATGGGGGGCACTGACGAGGGACTCGACCCGAACTGGGTCACAGGAGCGACGGCCAGTGGGGATTGTGTCAGTACCGACGGGTGGACACCGGGCGTACATTGGCGCGATGTTTCCATGTCTCCGAGCGACACTCGGAACAGTATGAACAAGCTGGTCGGCGTTCGAGAAATGTTACGTAAGTCGGGCATGTTTTGGGGCGTGACATGTTTTTCGCACTTTATTGTGGAAGTTTGGTAGAGTTTTAGTTTTGATAAATTGGAATCCTTAGGTGCGGCGCCATTAGACTACAAAATACCACGCAAAAATGTGATTATCGGTTATGGCAGCGGAAGACGGTAATGGGGTAAGGGGATCGACGACTAACTGTTTTCGCACCGAAATGCGTGCGCGAAACCAAAAATATATCTGTTCCATTCTCCTGCTTTTGACACCTTTTTAGTGTAGTTACACTAAACTTCATAGTAACACTATTGTAACGACCCAAGTGCAAATAAGGGACTATATACCTATATGATCCAGCTTTACTGAATATATACCCGATGAGAACATGTAAAGGTAGATTCTGCGCAGAACTCGGCGCAGGAGATGTTTAGCGTCGAAATAGCGCCTCAGATTTACGGCAGCAAAGCCAAATACCATGTAGGTATCCTAAATTATGCCCAAACATAGCAAATTTCCGGTCCTGAGCCCATTCTTTAAATACAAAAATGAGCCGGTGGCTCGATATTTTTATAAGAACGGCCTCAGATCGCCTTTTCATTCATATACGGACATATTTTTGGGAGTTAGGTATACCAAAGGTATTTGGGGGAGTTATGTTGGGTACCTACTTATTGTTCGAAAGTGTCCGTTTCGCGTAAGTTTGGGCCGACTAGAAATTTATTTAGTTTTATGCACTAGGTTTAACCAATTCGGTGAACAGCTGCGCAAGTTAACACAATGACTTCTAAATGATTTAGTTACTGATTTAAACACTGCGCCTGGAAAATGATGATATGTGACCCTTTTTCAGTTCGACCCTCATAATTTGCACTGCTCTCAAAGACAAATCCAGAACGGCACAAATATTGGTTTGGGGGGCAACTCCCCTAAAGAGTCGCACAGTAGATGCTGCTCAGATTTGCTTTACTATCAATTGTCAGCCGATTTCAGGCACTTCGGGCAGGCAGGATCCCTCTTCTCTCAAACTTGACGCTCTCGTACTTTCGTTCGGTAGTGCATCGTTCCTACCGGCTATTGATCAGTGGTGGCCCTGACCGCGTTCTGTCCACCAGTCTCACGCCTCCGATACCCGGGGACAGCTTAATAGGGAGTTGGACCGCCGCACCTGTGACCTTTCCGCCGTGTTGCTACAGCCTACCCGGGCTCCCCCGACCCCCATCCCGCCGTCCCGCCACCCCGCCGCTTTTTCTGCTCTGTCTGGATTTTTTATCAGCTGACCGGCGGGCTTTTTACGCGTGGCGGCTCCGTCTGAATGTGTCTGGCCCTGTGGGGCGGCCTTGGCGGGCGGCTCTCCCCTGTTGGCCGTCCTTCCCTGCGGGCCTCCCGCCTCTCCCCTATCGGCTCCCCTCCTCTCCCCTCCATCAGCTTCTCTGCCGTTCGCCTCGGCGGCCATTGCCCCGCAGCAGCGGGAGGAAACCACGCCGCCACGGCTGGAAGTGGAGTGGGGACAGCGCCAGGAGTCGAAACGGGCGGCATTTTGGCGGTGTTCCGGGACGGTTGGCCACGTTCGGAAACGTTTGGAAGACTACGGATATGTTATATAAGGGGCAGCAGAGCCGATTTTTTTTTTAACGATTGGGGGGAACAGGGACAGAACCAAGGGGAGCCTATATCAGCCTCATGGCTTTACAGAAACCACCCAAATCCGCTGAAAACTAACAAATTTAAAAGAAATGACATGCGGCTTGCACAAATGAGTGTTTTTTAATCGATTAAATAATGCAAAAACAGACGAAACCTCATGAGTTCTGGATTTCTGTCGGACGGCCCATCAAACCAACGTCTTTGGCATGTCTGCATCCTCCAGAAGGCCTGAGGCCTTACTTAGAATCCTTACTTAGTGAAACGGCAACGTGAGCCTACGTTGACTGGGGGAATATATCCTCTGACAGGCTGACGTATTTTCGCAATAGCTCAAAAAACAATGGCGACATCAACGTGCAACTTTGGATGCCTAAACATTGGGGGTAACGAATTTAGTGAGTCACTCGCACAAGTTTTAACTCGATTGCAATGAGGTTAGGTGGCAAAATGACTATCACGATCGAATTATACGTGCAAAATGACCCAACGAACATGTGTAGCATGACTTTCGGATATTTTTTGCGCAAAGTAACCTTTTGTGACCTGACCTTGAGCTTGAACTTTGATCCCCAAAAATTGGTTTGGGGAGTATCATCAAAAGTCTCACATATTTATATATTCAATTTGACGGATTTCGCCTCTTTATACATGAAGGGGTGATTTAAAACAAACGTTTCTTCGTAAAAGCTGCTTAGATTTTCTTATGAAATTGGCAATATGTCTATGTTTTTATTGTTTGCCGATTTCAGACGGTGTGGGAGACTTGCCGGTTTGTCCCTCTTGGATCCGCCAGCGGCCAAAAACATTGGGGAGGGGGGCGAGGGTAAACATTGGGGGCAAGGGTACCATTTGGGGTGAACTCAAAATTGGGGGGGGGGCTAGGGCCACCCCAAAAGTATATAAATCGACACCTATGATAAGGGAATCGTTTGTCTGGGAGCTACTAAGTCCACATGACGTAAGGCCAAAGCTTATGAGGAACGTACCAAAATTTAAGAATATTGGTTTAGAGTACAATCCATGAAGCAATTTAAAGAAGCTGCTTCAAATAATCATTTGTGCTAGTAGTAGTAACATATTATTGTATTCAAAAGAAAGGTATATGGGCGCAAATTGACCCAAAGGTGTCGGTGCGACCTTAAACCCCAACATAAACCATCAAACAAAATAAAAGTAAAGTTATAGCACTATTTGTTAATTATTCTAACACGTTTCGATTCACAAATCAACATCAGAAAACCCATGATTTGTAAAACGCGTCAGAATAATTTAGTTTGTGTTTTGAATACAATATTATTATCACAAATGATAATATGGAACCGCTTTTTCCAACAAACAGGTCGCTAAACTTGCTCCAACTCTTATCATGAAGCAATATATCTTTTCATTGGTGTTCTCAGGCTATATATAGCCTGATAACTCAAATTGCAATGGCGCCATGGGTGAATGGCCAATCAGTGTTAGGCTTAATCGTATTTAAGCAGACACGTCACTTGAACTGTGCTCAATGGCGGTGGAAGCGGGGGGCAGAGGGGGCAAGCTGCCCCACCATCGAAAGAGAACATCAAACCAATTTAAAACAAGATACGATTAACATAGCAGTAAAATTAAATATTGACACGCTCACTGGAGAGAGATGTGCCACCAACGCACACTGGAGAGGAGGGCACTTAACTGCCCCCTAAGATATCCGAAAATATTATAGCTAGAACAATCAGACTTACAGGGTAGGTAGGTGCAGTGATGATCTCCATTTAAAAAAACGCACACCAGGCCATTCAGCCGCGATATCGTCGCGATTCTTTCGCGGACACATCCCAGGGATTGGATCACTCCTAAAAAAATTGTCATCTGGGTGTCGTACCGCAACTCCCAACTAAGTTAATTGAATTAGCCATAAGGGCACACGATTCGTTTGGCCGTGTTTGTGTTTTGGCCGTGTCGCTGGTGGAGTCGCGGCGATATCGCAACCGAATGGCGCAGTGTGCGGCCGGCTTAAGTCAATATATTAAAGGTCAAACGAGGTCGCAAAGGCCAAATCTGGCAATGGGACCATTTTCGGAACTTGACCCGACGCCGTCACAGGTCACCGGCAATGTGTCTAAAGTTGTGTCCGTGGATGAACATTGACATTGGGTACCGAATGGCGTTTCAATTATCTCGATCTGACTGTTTGTTGGTTCCGAAGCCAACCTCGATTCTGGCCGCCATCCTGGAAATCAAATCCATATAACTCAATATAGTATATACCGACCGACTTCCATTTTCTATACGACAAACGATCCGCTATTGCGTTTCCGTAAATGTCGCTTAAAACCACCGCCCTGCTCTGCTTCGTTTTGAAGCTGTTCACAAAAAACATGAAGGGGAGACAAAAGTGACCCCCTCCAGTGCGCGTGTTAAGTTTGGATGAAAAGGGCGTAACGCAGGGGCGCAGCCAGGTGGGGGGGCAGAGGGGGCACGTGCCATGGGCGTTGCCACCACTGGGGACACTAGGGACATTGTCCCTAGTAATTTTCAGCCTCCCCTAATATGATCCTATGTTTAAGTACACGTGCACCTCGATTCGTCCCTAGTAATTTTCTGAGCATGGCGACGCTCTTGCCACGTGTCCCTTATTGGGCCGACTTCCACACGAAAAAAACGTATTGGTGACATTTTTGTTTACGACTTTTTAGAAGCCCTCCAACGGCTAGTGGCCTAAATCCTGAGTGATATTTTTCGCGACATGTTTTTCGGGGGACCTTTACTGAGGGGCCCATTAGGGATGCCGTACCCCCTTGTCGAAGGTCTGGCTGCGCCTCTGGCGTAACATGGGCTGAAACATAGACTGCGAAGTCTCCACCGCGACATAACAATCATTATTCCGGATACAGACAAAATACATAGGCCGGGAACAGTGGGGCAGTGACGGCGCTTGTTCCCCTAACTTAAGGACCGTGGGGGCGGCGCCCCCCCCCCAACTTTGGTGTTGCTGATCTCAACGATTCGTACAAAATCAAGACATCCAAAATGTGATTTGTTTGGCAAAATTCAGCAAACATCACACTTCTACTCATGTTTACCAGAGTTTTGGCCTTTGTCAGCCAGGTTCTGTATGATAAACCTGATGCAAAAAGCCAGGTGCGTCGCCACCGAGGGAAGGGGGCGGTGCCGGTGGTGAACTCCCCAGGATCGCCTTACCCCCAGATTAGCACGATTTTAGAGGAAAACATTCCCTTGAAAGTTGTCCTGAAATTTAATAATTTTATTAGTCATGAAATGTAATCATCAATTTAACCCTATTTCTTGCGGGCTGCTATAATTACGTTAACGTACGGGGGTCAGATTCTGCCCCCCCCCCAGAGATCTCAAGAACCGCACGGTCGATTTCGCTGGGACAAACGCCATTCGATGCGCCGTCAAATATCGTTCTTTTTGGGCCCCAACATTTATTTTTTGTTAAAAAATAGGGAGTCGGGGGGCAAAATTTTTTTTTTGTGTTTTTTGAAAGGTCATTACGGCAATGAGGCTCGACCAATTTTCAGGCTCAAAACGTTTTTGAGCTTCTAGTGCACTGGGTTTTCACATATCACAAGGACAAGGACCAAAATAAAAATAGAGGCGTAATCGGGGGAAAAAGTTGTGTTTCGGGCTGGAGCTGTCCTTGCCTTAAAATGGCTTCGGAAATTTATTTGGGCTTGCACGACAGGCTCAGTCGCCAAGTGAAATTCGACGATTTTAACTTTTCCTTGTTACTGAAGGCCCCCTTGTTGCCGATTAAAATCACCAGCCTGGCCAAAATTTCCCTTTCGCGAGCTTTTATTTAGCATATGGATCGATAATGTTAATGCCCCTAGATCTCCACCAAATATTTTTCAAATGTGTCATTTTTTGTGAACAACCCTGTATATTCCGTTTTTTAATCATCTCCAAAATTTTGATTTTGTGGTGATTTTGTCAAAGTCAGTTTTGGCTTTTTGGAGGTCAAAAAACAAAATTTGATAAATTTTGAAATTGCCATATTAAAGAAAATGTAATGTTAAGTATCAATGGTTTATCGTTTCCAATTTGCTGCAAAGCTCTGTTTTCTATTATTTTTCAAACATTTATATTTGTACAAACATGACGTCATCAAAACGTCATTATTTCCGAAACTACTTGACCAATTTCAACGAAACTTCGACTGCATATGTATAATTGTTGTCAACTTAGCTACTGAAAATTTTACGAAAGATGCGCAGCATGTGTAAAAAGTTATTCAAGAAAAACCTCTGGGGGGCCTGTCAGCCCCCCCCCCCTCCCGTAGGGCGAGGGTTAACACTAGTCCTCTATTATATCCCTTCTGCGGCTTAGCAGTGGCGGTGGCAGGCGGGCTGACTGTCGGCACCACTGTACTGTCGGCACTGGGTCCCCACTGCCCATGCCCTGCGTCATCCCGCCCTGGCAGCGGCGGCCTTGACATTTAGGCCGCCGGCGCGGTGAGATGGGACGACGCTGGCGGCGGCGGCGGCGGCGCTGGCCGGCCTTTCCCACGTCTGGCCGCCGCTTTTTGTTCCCCCTGTCCCTCTCTGTGTCTACACACCCGGCGAGCGGGGCAAAAAAGGCCCGCCCGGACGACTTTCCCGCGCGCAGGACGCGGCCCGCGTGGCCGGCGCCGCCGGACTCTGCCCTCCTCTCGGCGCCCCCCGGCTGGCGCCCCACGGGAGCCCCTCGCGCCCATGACTGGCACTCCGGGTGGCGCCCCATGGCATCCCTCGGCCTCCCATGGTGTCCCTCAGCATCCCATGACGCCCTTCGCATCCCCTGCAATGCATCTGAGGATGCAGTGAATGTCCAGGAATTTAGGAATTCGGAAATTCCAGAGTTTTGCGAACTCGGCACCCTGCAGCATCCGCGGAATCCTCGACTGTATAGTAGTTATTTTCAGTTTCCGCATAGTACTAAATGGTACCCCTCCCGTAAAGCGTCTGTACAAATATGTGTCGGGAAAAATTGCTTTAAATGCACTCGCTGGAATGCATGATCTTGTAAATAAGCGAAGCTGTATAATGTATTGATCGATCGATTAATATCGATCGATCGATTCTAAGTCAACTATCGATTTAAAGTACCGTCATCTATGTGCACTTCTTTCGGCAAAATGTATAAACTATTCGTTCATCTTGAGCCTTGCAGATCAATATTACGCAACATTTATGATATAAGTGCTAGAAAGAGATGCACGTTGAGTTCCAATGTCTCCAGTGATATATTGATAAGCGCTTCTTTATTTAAATACTCCCGCTCTGTAATTTGCAATTTTGCATAGCAAAGTTGTAGGTAGGTAGATCAAAGACATGCTTCATAGCATTGACATGAGCCTAATATCAATGCAAAATATACCTACCTATAGGCAATCCATCCAAGAGCGTCGCCACCTTCCGAATGTTGGAGTGGGGGGGGGGGAGGCGGAGGCACTTCGAAGCTGATTCTTCTTATAGGCGGGATGTTAAAATATGAAAATGTTTTTGGGGAAGCGTTCCCCTTGGGGGGGACGCAGGGACGCGTGCCCCTTGGCCCCCGTTCCCCCACTTCTGACGCCCATGTGCCATGAATGCATATAATCTTCACATTTTGGGCAGTGCATAACTCCTCACTCCTGCCAACTTGAGTTATGTGGAAAACCCTCATGTTCCTCGAACCCTCGTGCCTCATGGTCATTTCTGACATGCTACGGGAGATACATACGTGGAGCCATCATATTTCCACAAAAACTTTCGCCTAACATTTGCGTGACCGATACGTCACTGTCGCGAGGGGTTCGCACTTGGTCTTTAAAGGGAAATATCGACCTTTTGATTTATTGTTCTGCATTATCTTATGACCCATGTATAGTATCAAATTGATTGCGTCCCAACTCCCAATTAAACCCGCGCTTGACCGGGGACTGCACCAGTGTTTGTCATGGATCGGGTGCACCCATCATGGGTGCCCACTCAATTCTTCCGATGTCTGGGCTGGGTATGCATTTTGGGGCTTTTCATGGGTACTGGGCGGTCGTGGGTATGACATTTGTTTTTAGTAATATCGCTAAGCGTTATTTTTTACTTGACAACCAGATGTTTAAGCAGGTAAATATGTTAATAAATGATAAAGGACACTTAAACAATAAACAATAAATCATGTTTAGTAATAGTGGTGTAAGATATAGAAAATGTCTAATCATGTCCGATTCATGTCTGATCCAATATGACAATGTTGACTGAAAGGTGTTCGATGAGTCCAAAATTCAAATCCAAAGCAACACACAGGTGCGTGGCATTATTTCTCGTTAATAGTATGCGAGTAAATATGACAGGATAATGGTTGCAATTCTTTGAAAATCATTATCTGCTTAATATAAATGGGCTGAACCGGGCATGGGCCTCAATATTGTGAATTTGAATGGGTCTGGTCTGGGTCTGGGCATAGTGTTCATGGGCTTTGGCTGGGATGGGCTAGGGGTTTGGGCACCTTCCGATGGTAATCGGCTGAGACCAGATGACTAACTGTGGTCTCAGCCGATTACCATTGACCGGGGGCAAATATTGCCCCTCGTTATCTCCGGAACCAATTATCTCGGCGATAGGTGCAAGGCGGCGTTCGAAAGATCCCATTGATACGCATTTAAGCATACTTTTTTAATTGAGGTCACATCAGGTTGAGGTTGGGTCAAAGGGTTAAAGCTAGACATTTAAGTTTATAGATCGTAGTTTCCATTCAGAGCCTTTGATTGCGACCATGGTCACCCAAAAATGACTCCAAGTACTTCCAAACATATCCTGCATGAACCTGCATGAACATCCTGCATGAACAAAAAGGATATTGTCGACAAAGGTCGAGGTCAGGTCACAAAAGGTCACTATCCGAAAAATATTTTCAAAGTCATGCAAAATATGTTTGATTGGCTGTTTTATACGTATAATTCAATAGTGATAATCATTTTACGAGCTTAGTTCTATTTTAAATGGAGTTAGTGTCGAGCGCAGGTCAAATTCAGGTCACAGAAGGTCAAAATTGAAATTGGTTTATATTGTCGACAAAGAAGGCATGTTTCTAGACCAGTTTTATCTCAGAAATGCAGTGCTGACATTTTTGGTTTTTATCTCGTCAAAGAAAGACAAAAATGCAATTTCAAAATATTACGTAATCAGTTACCCTACTTGGGAGCTCTTAAAATGACAAAAAATACTCACTCAAAAAAAGTATGCTTAAATGCGTATCAATGGGAGCTTTCGAACTAACTGACCTGAAATCCCGGCAGGAAGAGACTATCCACGCCGTTCAATCCTACGGGCCGTCTCCATTTACCGGTCCTCTGCTTGGAAACATGAAATCACCGACAATACTTACCTTGCTCCTTTTTCGAGACACCCTCAATCATTGAAACTCATTCCTTCCATCTCAACTATTTCTGGCAATATTCGAACTCCCCTCCGCGTCCGTGAAGATGGTTGGGGGTCACAATTCGACAGTAACCTTACCGGGAGAACCATCTATAGCTAAATTATCATAAAGAAGTGCTCAAACCCGTCGCTTTTCTGTCTCTTTAATATATAGACACCATCTTCATCACCCGAAGCTCGCAATACTCCTTCATCCAAGCCAGGTTTTCCCTCATTTCTGTACTGCCTCTCAGTCTGGGGTGGGGCAGGCAGCGTGCGCATCTTTAAACCAGAATTCCAAAAGGTTGTGAACTTTCGCAGCCAGAGTCGTTTCTCCGAGGCTCGTAAGCATGACCCACGATTACCGCTCCGACTGTGAGGGCTCTGGGGTGGGTTCATAATAATCGGCATGTCTTGTCACCTACCGTGACGTAGGCTAGCAGTTTCAGAGTCTGAACGATCCACGGCCCCGAAGGCGACTCGATCCTGTTCATCCCACGTACTGCTGTTTTGTCCCCAGCGTGTCACACGGGCTTCAACGGCTGGCCGCACTAGAGACTGCCTTCTTTCCGTCTCTCACTGACACGGCAGAACCTTTTCATACGCGCTGCCGCGTCTTGGAACGTGTCTGTTCGCCGGCTATCTCCAGCTCTTCAAACTCGTGCTGAGCCTGACACGCAAGTCTGTTGCTGCGATATCAGTTGCTCTGCTCAATGATTGTCAGGTTTCTTTCTTTCGATGAATTAGACTTTTTTGTTAGTGGCTGTTTTGTATGTCCTTTAGTGCATTTTCCGGACGTGTTATTGTACTGTTCGTCATCTGTTTTTATATGAACCTGACATTAAGCCACCACGTGGAATGGTTCATCGTCAATAAACTGAACTGAAAAATGAAGGCATTGTTGCTTAACTTAATCTGGATATTTTTCATATGTGGTTCTCCAACATGTATTTATTTTTAAACATCTTTAGAATTTTGATTTTGTGATAATTTTAAAAAAATCAGTTTTTAATTTTGGGGTCAAAAGCAACATTTTCACCTCATAGAAAACCATTTTGTAGGCCTTCACATGTTCTATCTTTTGACGTTTTTGGTTTGCGTTTTAGTCAACGTGGTCTTTTTACGGCCTGTTTTAGTTTAGCTGATTTTATCGCCAAACTCGTGTGTAGTTACGTCACAAAATGTGTTATATCTCAAACATATATAGTCTATTTTTGTTTTGCAGAAGATGTAAAAATGATGTGGTAGAAAGTATTGAAAGTTTCACGTTGAAAGCGCCATTGCGTTTTGAGATATCGCGAAAACTCGTCAGGGGGCAATATTTGCCCCCCCCCGGTCAAGCGTGGGTTACAGGAAATGTTTCACTTTTCTTAAATTTGTCAAATATACGCTGGTTTATTGAAATGTTCAAATTTGGGACAATGACGTAATTCTTAATACCAATCTTTGAAATCAATCTGCGTATTTTATTTCGAAAATTTTCGTGACTTAAATACAAATATACTTGTACCTTTGTTATCGTACTCGCAGCAGGTAATATAGCCAAGGTTCGAGAAATACAAACCTTCTCCGGGAACCAACAATTTTGAAGGGGCATTAAGGCACATAATCATAATAGACTGAGTGAAATATATTGCCATACCATTTCGTGAAAAGCAATACCAGATTTTGGTGGGGACCGAAATTCATTACCACGTACCTGTGAATACCGGTCATAAAAAACGTTGAACGCTTATCAACGTAACTTCAAATATATTTTGGTAGGAAATTCTAAGAAAGTTTATATGCAAAATGTGATCAATTTACAATACATTGTTGTCGCGTCTATCGATTTCAAGCAATAACTCAATTTGTGTGTGAACATGCAGGCAATATTTCCAGGGGCACCGGAACCTTACGACATTTGGGGGGGGGGGGGGCGGAGGCATTCTGATTTCGATTTCTGCCATGCAACGCCATAGGCGTAAGGCTAAAATCTGAAAATGTTGGGAAGGCGGCTGCCCCCTTCCCCCCAGTTCCTGCGTCCTTGAATTTTGACCCCATTTCCTGCGGGGGCAGATTCCGCCTCCCGGTAGTTTTTCGCTCGTCACTTCTAAACCGTTACACTTAACGTCCTACATCTTTCTGACGTTTTCTATAATTCAATTAAGAGTCTTGTGTCAATAAAAAAAACGAGCAGAGGCGGTGCCAGGCTCATGTTTTTTGGGAGGACATTTTGAATGCCGTTGTTTGGCTCATGCTTCCTTCGTATTTTTGATTTCCCAAGGGCGACCCCAGGGACGGATTTTGGATGTATTTTATTCTGTTCACACGCATTGTGTTGAGTGCCCCTGAACGTTTTTTTGCACTGGCTTATTTCATGCAGTATCATCTGAATGGATCACGACTGTATTTGTATTAAAAGACAAGGCTCAATTTTCCTTCCCTTCCTCTCCTGAGTACGCCGCTGCACAAATAAAAAAGGTGACATAATTCACTTTCTCGTGCATACCACATATCATTGTAAGCAGCTAAAACAGAAATCAACGTGACAAAGATATAGTGACATCTTTAGATATTTCCCTTTGAAATTGTTTGAGGACGCCATTGGGTTAATTTGTTCAAACTTTAAAAGGGAGTTTTTGTTAGAGCATACAATTAGGTGAAGAAATCCAGCAACTTGAAAACATTTCGTTCGAACAACATCTCAGGGAAAATAATCTAAAATGGATGTTTTTACCCTATTTCTGGCTAACACATGCATTTACCCATGACACAATTTTGCACATTTATGATAATAGGAATGTATTTTATGCTCCAGGGAATAAAATGCCGCTTTGTCGGAGACGATGAGTCCAGTGGTTTCCGAGATACGAGGGGGGGGGGCGAATAGCCCCCGTAACAGATTCGTATTTTGTTTAGCCCGACAGTAATGGGGTTAAGACAAATATAGTCCACAATTGACCCTCTTAGCCCGCGCACTGCAGGGAGTTCGCGCCAAACACGGAACTGCAGGGGGATTTCCGCCCTCCCCCCTCCTTGGATCTAGAAAACTACGCTACGTAGCAACAAGCGGGAAGCGGCGTTAGATAGCTCGAGACAAGATCTATCGAAAGTATATCGGTATTTGTTTTAAGCTAGGTCAATATTGAGGTCACCACTCACCAGAGGTCATCAAAGGTCAGATTCTCCGATTCTGCACTTTGCTCCAGAAACCCCTGAATATCTCAAAAAACTATAATAGCCAAGAACAAACGGTGAACAGGAATCGAAAGCACTCGAAAAAGTACATCGCTATCATGTCCTTATATTTTATATAAGGTCAATAGTTTAGGCTCTAGAGGTCATCAAATGAAAAAAAGGCTATATGTTTTGCAAAGCTGTTTTTCGTAGATAACATTTCACCTAACAAAGATGGGACAATAATTGTGACGCCATCGTGTTTGTCTCGTCAAGGCACCTTTAATCATGTTAATGGTGACCGTCAACTGATAAATTTTGCCTAAAGTCAAGGTCATCTGGTGCCATAGGTAGGTCATGTTACACATGGGGCGAAGTGACTCAGCGAGACAAACATATTGGTGTCATCCGATCGTCTCTGTCTTTATTCGATCAATAGTTATTAGGAAATCAGTACTGATGACCTCTAATGACCTTAAATGACCGTGCAGAGGCTACTGAGCAGCAAATGCACCTGGGTTATCAAGAATGAGCTAAAATAACATGACTGTGAAATAATTGGCCTGATCCAATGCATATTCTCTGAATAATATGAATTTTTATGTTTTCCCTTTCCCTTATAATAGAGAGATCACGAAATTGACCCGACCTTAGGTCACCGACATGAAACAAAATCCGAGATAATCGAGTTGCAGGTAACGGTGGCCTTACGAAATCCTGAAAGCTTGAAACTGATCTGTCAAAAACTCTGGCTGTGGTATGGCCGTAAACTTTTTGAGGTAGAGTCACGTGACCTGGTCTGGTGACCTGACCTGAGATGACCCGAGGTATGTTTTATGCTATGTGGGCAATTGATGCCCAAACATCTGAACTTTGACGGCACTGCCCGCCGCCGTTTTTCCGCTACTCATGAAAAACCTGAGGGGGAATCCCCCCTGCAGTGCGCGGGTTAGCTTCTGTCCCTATGAGGCTCAAGGGAGGGGCTCCATGCCCCGCATGGGCGTCGAAAGCGGGGGACTGTGAGGGGACGCATCCCCCCAAGTGGGAAGTGTCCCTCAAACATTTTTGGATTCAAACATTACGCCTATGGGCGCTGGATGGAAAGAATCTACTTTAAAATGCCTCTGTCCCCTCAACTTTCGAAGGTAGCGACGCCCTTGCCCCCTGGATCCGCCACTGATGGCGTGTGTTCGGTCAAAGTGTGGGGAAAAACACCACCTGTGTTTATGTCTCCGCCCTCGCTCGCTCAGGTAATAGTGCGTCATTTTCCTGTTCACATATTTTTGCTCCTTGTTTAGGAAGCTGTAGAAAAGTCTGCCGGAAGCATATATTTTAGATACTTCATTCTTCTGCTGCCTGCAAAAGCGATCGCGTCGCGGTATACGAGTCAAGACATGGCAGTACAATATACCATTACCATTAGCTATCGCGATTGCAATCAACAAATGCCTTTAGCGTTTTAGCTGTCAGGTTCCGGCTTAGTAGTCCAATTGTGATCGTGGTGCCACATACCACCACGACGAAAGTAACACGATGATTGATGATCGGAGCTCCTGTGGCTGCTATTTTTACCAGTCGACGCGAACATATCGGCGACGGAAGAATGTCCCACAACTATGTGTTTGCTGATAATTGAAGGTGGATACTTAGGGCTCCGGAGCAGGCTGATGTTCGATCCTAATTGGTCCATGTTTTGTGGGCGGGAGAGTCGTAAACCGACGGCGTTCTTGGTGCACGCTGGGATGCAGGTTCGCCGGCGAGCATTCGCCATGCATTTTTGCCCGCTAGGTTTCTGCCGCTGTAGCTTGCAACCAGGCTCGAGGCTTATGCGGTCAGTGAACCGGCCTATTTTTGGCTGTTTATATTGTGCAAAATGTCCTGTTGGCACTCTGATTTTTAACCGGCCTATCATTAGTTCGTGAAGGATGACGCGGACACGGCACGTACAAGGTGTCACGTTTGAGAACGATGACGATCCTATCTGCAACATCGCTGCTTTTTAGGACTATCGCTGATCTGCTCATGAGTTTCTTCGGTGTAGGTACGAGAATGTGTATGAGCACATGCCCCACTTTTTCCGTAACAACTGATAATCTAATTACGGTGCATGGTGAGGATGAAAGTCGAAACTGGTTTAACCGCCTTCCCCACTTCTCGAGCATTTACTGATATTTCCATCAGGGACTTGCATGCAGCTTGCTTACATTTGCCGGTGAATGCTCACAAATGTGATTTTCTGACACATTTTCAAATTCCCGGTATGTTGTCGCGTCATGCAATCAAAATCCAACGGTTTTCTTGTTTTGCTTCGATGTAAGCACCACATATTTTATTGGTTGGCTGCATTGGTTGGTTTCTGAACATGCTGACATAAGATTGTAACAACATTCTTGCACAATGCACATGCAAGTCTTTTTACAGTGTTTGTTTGCGGAATTCTCACTATCTACGTTGCAGCGTACCTAAATCATATCACCAGCCACCTCAAACTCGATTCAACGGTACATGGGCGCCATATAACCATTTTGTTGCGGCGCCCTTAAGCCCCAATCATCATCGATTCAACGGCACGCATTGGCGGATTGGCCAGCGCTATGCGTGTGCAGGAGTGGATCTAGAGCACCAAAAAAGTCGTTTTTGTGGACCAAATCCCAGAAGCGCTCACACAATTGCACAACAAAAAATTTCGACCCTCAGGCCTCAAGGTCGCTTTCGCTCGGATAGCTGCTTGAAAACTAAATTTTTCCTGGTAAATGTTGCTCAGATTTTCTAATAAAACAGAAATGTATCAACTTTCGTACGATTCCAGGTGTTTTGGGCATGTCACTTTTTGGTTCTGCTTGTATCCGCCTGTGTCGGCGGCGCGCACGCTGGTCCGCACAGTTAATGCGCGGGGCAATCTGGTGGCACCGGATCTATATCCCTCTACCGAGGGACGGGGGTGGACGATAACCCAGGGCCACCAGCTCGGGGTGGGTCTATGCGACAGATGCTATACGTGCGCTGTGTAATGTGTAGTACCCGCTGACCTCGCGTGCCGCACGCCAGTATACCTGGCGTCCCCGCGCCGCCCCAGGGCATGCTGCGATGACGTCACTATGCTGAGTTGGAACGCCCAGCCTCCAGGAACGCAAGCTGCCGCACTATTTTATATTGCATTTGGTTAATTTTCCGCTGATATTTTCTTCTTAGCTTTATAAACATATTTGTGTATGAGGGTCTCGCGTTCTTCCTACGCTGGTCCCGTCAATCTCCCTTCCTGTTTTATTTTTTTTTTTTTTTTTGGTTTTTGGGGGGGGGGGGGGGGGACTGTCAGTACCTGCTTATTTTTTTGCTAATTCCAACTCTGCATACGTTGGCTCTCCAAGGTGAAGCGCACTGTGATTTCGATGTCTACTTATGTATAGTTCTGCACGGAATGCCGACGTAATTAATACGGTTAGGAAAAATTGGCAAACAGACAAGCCAGCAAACTCAATTCGCCGACCACCTGAACTTCGCAGCTGGTTGTACTTGAATGCCTGAAATCCTGGGTGGGCTACTTTGTATTGTTCTATGGGAAATGCTGTGACCTTTCCCTTACGCTACTTCCGTATTGCCACTTTCCGAGCATCTTTTAAAGATGCACGAACTTCGGAACTTCTACCGGGATCAGTTTTCCTCAAACGAGGAACCTTTGAACACACGCCTCGCTCCCGTTGTTTGTGCTGTGTGTTGTAGATGTAGCACGCATGTTTGTGTGTGTACTGTGTATGTGTGTGCGTGTGTGCGTGTGTATGTAGCGCATGCCGATGGCCCCGGACCACTCGACCTCGGTTCTGGCGACCCACCACTCGACCTCGGTTCTGGCTCGTTGTGCCACCGACCAGTGACCAGTGTCCACATTCTCTGTCCTCGTTCCGCAGCGTGTCCGTCCTCTCTCCAGGGCTACTGCGCAGTTGAGACGTCCTTCGCACGCCGCGCGCCCCTCCCCTCCCCTCCCTCTCACGCACACGGCGCCTTTCTCCGCACCAGGCGGGCGGCCGGTCAGCGGGGCCCTCTGGGGTGCCCTCCTGTCCCGCGTCCCACGTCCCAACTCGGCTCCCGTCCCGTGTCCCGTCCCGCTCCCGTCGCGGTGCCCCGCGCGCTGCCTGGTGCGTGGTGGCCCGCGCGGGCGCGTTCCCTCTCGGCCCAGCTGGCAGTCGCTGAGAGGCCGCTGTGCGTGGAAGGGGAGGAACCGACCGCCGCCGCCACCACCGCCACCGCCGGGCTCACGCGTCAGTGGGAGTGACGTCATGTCACTGAGTGTGAGAGGAGCTGTGGCTGGCCGGAGTCGGAGTCGGAGCCTGGGGCAGTGCCGGGTCGCTGGTTTGACCTGCTGGTGAAGTGAGTGCAGGGGTGAGATGAAACGGTGTGGTGGGTGCGAAGGTGCGAGTGCGGCCAGGAAGTGGCTCTTTGTTCTTGCTTTGTCTACGTCCGAGCTTCCACTGGCGTCCGAGCTGTCGAAGCTTCAGGAGCTGGCGCCACCGCAGGCTGGACGCATGTAAGCCGAGCTGTTTTTATCTTAGCACGGTTAGAATAGGAAAGCTAATAATTCCAGCGTCTTTAAGCATTATCCATCATATACAGTAGTTTGTCATGAAGCTGATTTCGTGAGTAGCCAACAGACACGATTTTCAAGCATGATTACCGAGCGAGCGCGAAGCATCCGTGAGGTTTCCTGTTAATCTACTAAAGAAATTTACATGTGGCCCGGCCCGGCCCGGCCCATCACAGCCGTACAGACGCTTTTTGGAAGCTAATAACTTTGTAACCGCTGCCCCGATTGAGATTGTATTTTCACCATTGGATAGCTCGCCTGTTTAACTCACGAAAGCTGCTCGCCACCCAAAACCACATTACAGAACTGGCAGTCCAACGTGGAGAATGGCCATGTTTTCGGGGCATGAAGTTGACAGGTTGGCATGCGTTATCGAACCCAGAAGACGTGTTCAAGAACATCAAACCAATTGTACTTTTAGCAAAAATATGTACATAGAAGTTATAATTTAGCCTATAACAAATGTAAAATCCATTGTTTTCGTCCGCATAATTTGCACCGGCGAAGCATTCCAGTCAACGAATATGTATATAAACATTAACTTATACGAGGAACCATGCAGTGCTCAGGACGTTTTCCCTTTTGGCGGATTCTAGGAGGTACTGGTTTGAGGCATCACAAGTAAGTCGAGCCAGCTGATGTGTCCACTGATTCTGGAGATATCTAATAACGAAGAGCTAGCGGTAACCCAGGCACGTAACCAGGATTTTTAACAGGGAGAGGGCACGTCGGAAAAAAAATGTTCTCAGCCATATGCTGCTGACCGGGGCGGGGGGTCGTCAGAGAATCTCATTCTATCTAGCATACATTTATTTTGATCAGGGGGCATGACCCCCGTGCCTCCCTCCTTGGCTACGTCCCTGCAGTAACCTTATTGTATAAGTGCATTACCGCATCATCCAACTTCGCAATAATGAAGTTTTAATTGGATGTTTAATTTGTTATATGATTTAAAACGCGGTATAATTAAATTTATTTGCAATGTTGTACCATACTTTGTCAATATGTCTGGTATGGGATTAAAATTGTAATTATTTGTCAAACCATGTACCCCTGAGCAAAAGCATGGATGAGAAATACTCCATGGCAAAAGGCAACTTCGAGTGTTGAAGCGGCAAGCCCGCGCCACCTCAACCTAGTTTTTAAGTTGCCTTTTGCGGATTTGAGAAAGGAGATCATGCAAAATGTAATACAGCTTATGACTGAGGCGAGCGCGCCCGCTCGGTCCTCGCCCAAAAAGTTGTTTTACTGGTTTAAACTTTAATGGCATGCCATCGATCTAGGCGTTTCCCACTACCATCGATTGTAATGCCAAGATGATATTTCCATATACCGTAAGCAATGTCAAAGTTGCCTGCCGTTTCATTTATATTTATTTCGAATATTGCAGCCAAGGCGATGTACCATGGCTTCAAAAGGGATCTGTATTAAATGTTGTTCCTATAATAATTGTAGTGACGATTAGAACACATTTTTCTGAACGCTACGAGTTGTGTAACTGCATCAATCCTGAGCTAACACATATGATCAGTTTCTTGTGCCAGAAAACCTATGAAAGCCAACTCAACTTGACAAAATATTCTGTTCGCTGCAGCTCTACTCGAGTTTGCGATGATGGCGACACAGTGCACTGCACAGTGAGTGCACAGTGTGGTCTGCGCGTGCACAGTGCGCGTGCGGTGCACGCTATGCAGGGCAGCGTTTATTATCTGGAGCCTGGTCGGAAACAGATGACGTGTCGCGATCGTCACAAGATCGCAGCAAGCCTTCCTTTAAATGTGACGCAACTTTGCAAAATTTTTGTGAATTTGCTTGGCATCTCCCGATGACGGATATTGATTATTTACCTCGTATGAAGCAGAGTTAGTTCTATGGTTTTATCTCATTTTCGTCATACTCTAATGTGATTCATCCATTAATAGAATGTAGGTTGCTTATTGTTCTTTTTTGGTGATTGGTTGTTATTTTTCCTATTGGTTCCTTGAACACTTAATGAGTGTTGTCAGATATGCTATAAATCTTCCATGCTCAGTGTTGACGCTGCAATGGAGTGAGCTTCTTTCGCTATTGCAGAGTGTTTAACATAGCAAAGAGAGCCTTTTGAATGTCTGTTGTCCCCTGCAATCTGTAACGCCTGCATATGGCGCCTTTCTCCCCTGTGCGCCGCAGAGCTACATGGGTACTACGCAGCATATAACAACTGCATGCAAATCTGAGGAGAATGGACAGTTACAACTTACAGAGCATGCTCAGCACTGCCCAGTGCCCACTGCACACGCAGCAGTTTGCAGAATTGACAAAACATCTGAGAAGTGGAGATGAAAACTCATCGATTCACTTGGCTGATTTGACTTCGAATTGTTTTAAACTGGCGACCTAGGGCAGATCCAGGATGGAAAAAAGGAGAGCAAATCCCAAGAAGTCTTTGAATTTTAGGAACTCGTCGGACATCGACTTCAATGTGAGTAGGCACACTCCCTTTAACTTCAACAACTTCAAAGTTACTTAGATTTACTGTTATATCAGAAAATGTGTCGGTTATCTGCCAATTTTAGGTGTTTTGAGTGGTCATGACCCCTTTGACCTCCTTTGGATCCCCCCAGGGGCGGATCCATATGGGATCAATCCGGCCATTCCTCCCCTCTAAAAAACGTCTGAAATCGAATAAAAATTGACAATACCTGATAAGAAATCAATTAAAAGCAACTTTTGCTAAGGAAAGTTTGTTTTAAATCAGCTATCAATCCATAAGCAAGCGGAATCCGATAGTTTGCGTTTGCAGAGTTATGCGGGACTTTTAGACTTTACCCCCCCCCCCTCCAAACCACCGATGGCCCCTCCCATACTACCGTTCTGGATCCGCCCCTGGATCCCCCAGTGGATCCGCCCCTGGATCCCCCAGTGGATCCGCCCCTGGATCCCCCAGTACTGGCGATGGCAGCTAGCGGAGCGATGATTGACACAGCACATGGCTGGAATTGCACGCTGGCTGCTAAAGAAAATAATGGGCTGACGGTCGATAACAGCTGTTACGTGTCGCTTTGACGAGGGCATAGCAAATGGCAGCCAGTGAGCAAGGGCATTCACACAATTTACTACGCGTTCACCCTATAAAAGCTTCCCAGAACGGCCATTGTTAGGAGTGGCTTCGGCTAGTGCTGCTGATCAACTCAGCAGCCTGCAGCGTGTTCAGGTGTGGAAAGAGACGACTAAACCCGCTCAGACTGTCAAATTTATATTGATGAATTTCTGACATGGAGCATACCAAAAGGCAGGGCTTTTATTGGCGACTTGTCCTGATGAAAACTCGTCCAAATCGACCCATCAAAATCGGTAAATTTCGGCATGATATCAATTATGAATATAGTGAGCTCACATAATTAAAGCAGATATGCCACCAATAATGCATGTTAACGAGACATGCGACGCAGAAACGCTTAAACTTTATTGGGCATGCTTGAACTTTGAGTGGATTCAAACGAGTGTTCGAACATTATTTTGAAATTATTTTTCAAACCCCAAAAATGTTCTGTTTTTGTTTTGTTTTCTGCTGCGTAAAATCTCTGGATTGTCGTTCGACATTTTTCGGAGTATGCACTCTCCAAAACTCTTTTCTCATGATAATGCAATTTTGGTGTTGCTCAACTAATAAAACTATATGTTGCTTTTGCGGCAACTAATGGCGCATATGTATCCACTTGATCCATAAAAGCATCAGTCTCCAAAAATTGTAGAAGACAATATTTTTCATTGATATGTTAAATATAGAAAGAAGCGATAATTACCTGCTGTCGGTTTCGAACAGATTTACAGACTGCACTTTGTTATGCGAAAAAGATGTTGGAAAAGAAGGAAGTATAAATATATTAAAGAGGAAAAATTGATTGTGGCACTATCATTAGTTTCATGTCCTTGCACGCAAAACCAAATTAAGTTGGGCGCCATATAACTATGTGGTTGTCGACTGCAGCGTTCTTTATAAACTCTAGTCAAAATCATATGCATGCGCCTCCCTTGCGACAGGGCCTATGACCGAGTCGCCGAACAACTGGGCGATAGAGGTCTACCTAATGTAGAAATAGAACGAATCGAGAGGGCGAGGTGTGCTCAACCAGTAACGAGGATGAGCAGTAGAGGTCCGCCTAATGTAGAAATGGAATGAATCGAGAGAGCGAGGTGTGTTCGACCAATAACGAGGATGAGCAGGGATCACAGACTTTTGCCACGCTTATTCTTCTGTCGGGCTCTACCACTCTTCACGCATGCCTTGCAGTTGCAGTTGCAGTTTCACTAATTATCATGCTTATAGTACAGCATTCCCCTACTTTGCTGATAGTAATCACCGTTCATTCAGTAGTCAGTACGTTAAAATGTATTTAATATCGGTTCTGCTATGCTAGATGCTATGTGGTTTGATTAAATGCTTGATAATGACGACATTCGTGTCAAAAACAATGCATCGTTTACAAATCCAGTAAACGGAGGTTCTGGCTACATGCTCTAGTAACTTATGACCACAAAAGCGGTCTCACTTTAGTTCAAATAGCAGGTATGTGGTTGGCCAGCGACCACAATCCACAACACAAGCGACCACAAGGCAATAATCAAAGCAACAGCAGCCACTTGCAATAAGGCTGCAGAGTCGCAGACAATTGTTGTAAGTTCAGTGTTCACCGCATTTCAAATGCTTATTATAGCTGGATAAACACAATAAATGTAAATTTATATCGAAGGAGCGTTACTATACCTGGAACTAAGTTACTCACACAGTGCATAAATTAGATACAAAGTTATTGCTTTCCCAATGCATCTCTTGCAAGAGATGCAATTATTGCTTTCCTAATCCTAATGCGTTTGTAGTAGTCACTTGACAACAGTTTAGTACCAAACTGCGTTCTAACGCGTTTTCAACTAACCATGTAGAAGGCAATCTTTTTAATACGAGGGAATGTGACGTTCTATTATTTTTATGGTGAGGATTCTGGTATTGATTTGTGCTTAATATGCCACCTTTCGAACCAAGAGACCAGTAGCGCAGCCAGGGGGCAAATGGGGCGATTGCCCCACCTCTCACAGGTCGCAGGGGGCCCACCGAGATTGGCCCAGATACCATTTGCATAAGGTAAATTATGTGTTTTGCATAAGGCTTAAAAAAAACATAGAGGAGCTCTTTAACCAGGCGAGGGGTCACTGTGGCGCATGCCAAGGACCTTCCAGAGACAATGAAGGGCTTTCGAAGCTAACCCAGGGGGCCTCTTGGGCATGTCCACAGGTCTATTGAGACTTGAGCCCACTTAAGGGCCCAATGGCCTGTTCAGGGACCTTTCGAGCATGTCCAGGAACCATTGTGCCCACTTAGGGGCCCAAAAATCTGTCCAGGGGCCTTTCGAGCATGTTCTTGTCCAAGGGCCCGTTGAGTCTATTCAGGGGGCTTCTCAAGTCTGGCAAGGTGCCCATTAGAGCATGTTGATTTTGTCCTATATAAAAATAAACATGTTAAAAGGGGCCCTTGCAAAATAAAGTGGCCAAAATCCGTAGAGCTTTTCATATCCAGGGAGATATTTTTAGGGGCCTTCATGACTGACTTGCCCCACCCCCTTTCTGAAGGTTTGGCTGCGCTACTGCAAGGGACTCGTGGTCCGTGGACTCCATAATCTGTTTGCTTTTAAAGCCCAAATGGCTTTACATGCTTTTCAAGAAACACTTACCTAGTTTTTTTGTCTTATGTGATTGTAACCTTTGAAAGCTGCATAGAATAAAATACAAGCAAAAAGCAAGTGAGATGTGCATATTTTGAATAAGCATTTGCTCCAACATATACCCTTTTCCTGTCTTTAATGGATTTTGTGTTATACATTGGGCATCTATCGTTGCTGCCTTATTGTCAGAGGCGTACCTCGTACCTACACGCTAGCTTTAGTGAGCTCTGGTTTTACTCTCGCAATTAGTCTGTGGATCAATGTGGTTAATATAACATTTGCGTCGACTCTGTGCTTTAGAAAACAAAAGAGTCGCGGTTCTGTTGTGTGTTGCTTGTGTTAGAAACCTGTAAGGTTATTCTAGGCCGTAGCCATGTTTGTTATTGTGTCAAACATCACCTGGCATCCCTTCTGAAATTCACTCAAAATATTTCCTTAAAAATGTATTCGAGGAAAGATCTTCATGTAAGCAAACTGGCTGTCTCCTACCCAGAACAGTCGCATACAAAGCGTTTCGTTTCACAATCGTTCCAAGCAGACTTGTCAATGATTCATATTTTTCGTGGATTGATTTACAGCATGGTTCACACAGGGGCGTAGCCAGGATTTCGACAAGGGGGTTAAATGGGATCAGGGGGCCCTTGTGGTCAATAAGGCCCACATAACTAAAACAGTACTGTGTGCTTTACAACATCGACACATAAGTCTTTAACAACTTTTTTTGTGGTTAGGGGTCAAAATCTCGAAAGGAAAATTTTAGATACAAATTTAGAATGTAATTTCAGTTTCTATCTATTCGTGGTTTGTATTTGCAATTTGCTCAAAAACTCGAATTTCTACGATTTTTCGAACATTAAAAATCCACCGAAAATTGCATGGCATGACGTCACTTAAGCGTCGTTTTCTCCAGAAGTACTTTACCATTTTCATTGCAATTTTGAGATGAGACGTAACATTTATCAAGCATGAAGTTCTAAAGATTGACGTCGATATGTATTTGTATTTAAGTTATTTGTATTTAAGTTATTGAGAACATCTGGAAAGGGGGCAGATTTTTTTCCAGGCACGTATCCAGAATTTCATCCAGGGGGGGGGGTTGGCGACTCAAAAAGCCCCTTCCCGAGCGTTGACAGGGCTCCCTTTCCAAGCGTTTGAAGGGCCAAACAAAAGGAATAGAAATTGAAAAGGCACGTTACAAGGATGGATAATGCAGTATGACGACATGAGATGATGGGCAATACCAACTTTTAGGATCTGGAGACAGCAAACTGCCATATCAGCTTTGGGACCAGCGACACCAATTTGGAATAAGCTGTACCAACTTGGAATATTTGTTGCCTGCAACTTTTAAACAATTTGCTCTGCGGAGCGGTGCGAAAATTTTGAGTAATTTGTATTCACTGGACAGTTGCATTCTGACTGTTGAGAGGCCCAGGGTCCCTTCAGATTGTCTAGGGGCCTCTCCTACCTTTTCAACACCCTTCCCACCTGTTCAGGGACTCATCTGGGATCCACGAAAAACATGAGTGGGTGATATATATTGAATACAAAGAGGACTTGCTCCACGATACAAATATTAAAATCGGAGCTTTCGGATATATTGTAACACCATTCGTCAACGATTAAGAGGCTTTCGGTAACAGGTCATCGCTCGTCTTCAAGACGAGCAATGACCAAAGGCGTATCGAGGATTTCGCCAAGGTAGTATATCAGTAGAAGGCTACCGAACTGAGTAGGCATAGCCTACCTTGCCTACATGGGAGAGCCGCCCCCGAGAATAAGTAGTTAAAATCGTGCTAGCGAAGCTAAAATATGTAGGGGGCCCTGTGTCCATGGGGGCATGTATGTGCCAGGGGGCCCATATCATAGACCGTGGGCATGGGAAAAGTTTGTGGAATGATGGAGATGAGTATCACTCGTCTGGGCACTCATCTCCATCATTCTTCATCCCTAGGCGGTATATTCCCTTTAACTGCTCTGTCGGCCATTCTCCCAAGATTGGGGGACGCGTCCCCCCGTACCCCCTGCGGTGGAGCCCCTGATGAATGATCTGGGGCTCTACTGCTACAGCCTACAGGTCACTTTATAACACATTCCTCTCGCACTGTGATCTATACATATTCAAAATCTTGACATTGAGTTTAAATACGAGCTTCAGGTGGTTTCTGCTGTATTCTGCTGTTATCTGCATGCTATGGTACGAGCGAGATCCTGCTCCTCACCTTCCGTCATAGCTGTACATTCGACGCTTGGCGAGCAATAAGCCACCGATAATGTGGACATTCCACGAAGGCATCCCGTGACTGAGTCACTGAAGGCACACTGGGGAGATTGGTTAGTCGGATCTCTACCGCTGTGGTGTCCTTTTCTGTGGCGGCCACACCATTTTCCTTAGGTCTGCTCCCAAATGAGAATAGTCTCAACCACACTGACTAATCTCTACCATCTTCTCCCTGAACCATTGCTCTGATTCAGCACGGTTTCTGGGATGGTGCCACCCGGGCACTCCCTCGCTTCCTCTGTTTCTGGTGGTCCGAGGTACTGTACTGGCTTGACTCGCTGATGGTCCACCGGTCACCATCTTTTTCTCTCTCCCTCCGTCACTAGAGGAACAACCAGAGGGTGGCACCCCCTGTATCCCGAGTCCCCGACCCGGGCCGCGCGGTTGCCGCCGGCCGCCATCTTATAGGGTTATAATCAGTATAGTGGAGGTAGTGCGTGCGGTGTGTTGGGGTGGAGCCTGGAGGGGGGTGTTTGGGTTGCAATTCCGGACCAGTATCTCGGCAACCACGAGTCGCACGGATATGAGACAGACACAGATGTGTATATAAATTATCGGCCCGGAGTATGCACGCGTAAAAATACGAGTATATAACAATTATCGATACAAACTGTACAGCTGTAAAGCGCAATCAAATCCGTCTGATACCCACCCAAAATGTATTCATATTGACAAACATGAAGCTTTAAATAACGGGTTTCATAAAAATGCGTCCGATCCACATGGTAGCTATGCCGCTGCGACCCCATTGGCCGAGTTGTCTAATGACGGCGGCGGTACTGGTACTCACAAGAGCAGTGGCGGCCTGTGTTAAAGGATAGGCGGACGGGCACCCAGGCTGACATTTCAATTTTGAGGAACTACTGGTGTAAGCGGCAAATGGCTACCTACACAAATGTTCCAATTGAATTGAAATAATTCTAGGCAAAATATTTTTTCGTGCAAAAAAAAGAATCAATTCTGCATTCATTGGAACATTGGGTGGTAGTCATATTACTCTACGACTAGTAGTCGCTCAATATATGTAAATGTCAGCCTGGGGTGTCCGCCCGCTATCCTTTAACACAGGCCGCCGGATGCTCTTGTGATCACCAACCATGGCCGCCGTCATTAGACAAGTATTCCGGCCAATGCGCCTTCCATCTCTATAGAGTTCAGTGGTCCGATCCCTCCATTCAAAATCCACGCACTGGTGCTGGTGGGTTAATCACCGCAATATGGCAACCGACCGCAACCATGCTCAGGCACCCTTGCCCCTTCCAGTTATATAGAGTGCAGTGGGTACAACCCTCTGACTCTAGAATGGTGCCCCCGTCTCCCTCCCTCCCTCCACCACTGAAGGTACAACAGTAGCCCTGTTTGGTACCACTGTCTGCATTGGTGTCGTTTTCTATAGGTCTGGTATTGCCAAGGCCCTACCAATAATGCCACATTTTAACATTAGGCCCAGGCACGTAGTCAGGATTTCGTCCAGGGGGGGGGGGGATGGCGACTCAAAAGGGCCCTTCCCGAGCTTTGAAAGGCCCCCCAAAACTGGATATAAAAATATCTACAGATTTTGGCCACTTCATTTTGTGATGCATCCCTTATTCTACAACTTTTGATGAACTAGATTGGACCAGGACCCTCAGCGACCTCAGAAGCCCATGAACCAGGCACGTAGCCAGGATTTCGTCCAGGGACGGCGCCTCAAAAGGGTTTCTAGTTCTACCAAGCACGTAGCCAGGATTTCGCCCAGGGTGGGGGGCGCCTCGAGAGGGCACGTTCCCGAGCGTTGCAAAGGTCAATTCCCAAGCGTTGAAAGGGTCCATTCCCGAGCGTTGAAAGGGTCCAGTAGAACGGATGGAAAGATCTGCTCCCTCAGTACTGATGAGTGGCCCATTTGGCATGTTCATAGGCCCTTCTGACCCGCCCAGGGCCCTTTTGGTCTGGTTTAGGGCCCCTCTGACCTGCACAGCAGCCCTTTGAACTTCTCAGGGTCCCTCTGGTCTGGCTATGGGCCTTCCAGCTTGCTCAGGGGCCTTTTAGATCTGGTTAGGAACTGCGAGGCTGCTTTTTCGCCCTACCGATCTGCGATCTGCTCAGGGCCCTTCCGATCTGCCCAGAGGCCCCTCCTACCTGCCCAGGGGCCCCTACGATCTGCCCAGGGTCCCTCTGTGCTGGCTAGGCGCCCATTCGACGTATTCGGGGGACCCTCTGACGCGCTCAGGGGCCCTTTTGGCTTGTCCAGGAGCCCCTCTGACATACACAGGGCTCTTTTAAATGGCCAAGGGGCCCTCTGGTCTTTCAGAGAGGGCCCTGGTGGCCATACAGGGCCTTGAAGTGCTCTCGACTATCTAAAGGCCACTGGTCTTCAGACTTTAAAAGAGACTATGATACCAGCTTCGCACGGTCAGGTTGGCCCTTTTCGGCGCGCTGCGCGCGCCAAAAAGAGCCTGCCAGGCCTCCAAAAGGGACCGCCGGGCCTCCAGAGGGCGGCAGCCTCCGCCGCCCCCCGTGGCTACGTGCCTGATTAGGCCTATGGCGTTGCGTGGTAAGAAAAAATTTCTCTAAAATCTCTCAAGTTAGCATTGGGGCTCTACCAATCATTTTCAGAACACGTCGCCCCTGGCTGTCTGCCTGCATCCATCCCTTCTGTTCTCCCTCAGTCTCTGGAGGGTACAGCAGTCCGAGCTATGTGATGAGCGTGTATGTGTGTCTGTGTGTGTCTGTGTGCCGCGGCGTACGCGTGCGTCGCCCCGTCGTCGCCAGCGTCCGTCTCCGACAGGCAGATAGCGCTGTGCACTGAGCTGTGTGAAGGCAGCTCTCCCAGCGAGTCGGTCCGGCGCTCCTGCCCGGCCGCGCGCGCGTGTGTGTGTGTCTGTGTGTGTCAGTCGTCTGTGTGAAGCCTGTCGCCTGCGGACGCTGACTGGCTGACCGCGGGTCACATATCGGCGCCGAGAGCCGTGCTGACCCGGGAGTGTCGGCAGCGCGGTCAGCATCTCAGCAGCGCGGTCAGCAGCTCAGCAGCGCGTGTCAGCGGTGTCGGCTCGTGTCAGACTCGGTCGCGCCCCGCACCGGATGCGGGGCCGGTCGCGGTGGCGGCCACCGCCGGACTCGGGCCAGTCGCTGACGGACCGTGCCGTCCTGAGACCGTCTCGTGCCGTCCTGAGACCGTCTCAAGCCGCCGTGGCGTGGCCGTGTGGCGTAGTAGACGCCGTACTCATACTACGCGTATTGATTTCGCCTCGCGGGCAGCGCGCTGGCGCTCGCGTCGCTCCGGCGCCCTGGCGTCGTCGCCGCCGCCGCGCGCTGCGCCACGCCGCTGGCATTTTCAAACGGTGGAGTCCGGGCCGCGCGCCGCGCGCGGGAAACGGAGCGCCGCGCGCTCGAGCGCGGAATTTTTACGGAGCGGAGCCGCTGTGTAGTAGTAACCTTGAGGGAGCCGGCCAGAATGGATGAGCGGAGACGCTGATTGGCTTACGGCTTCCATGGCTGCGGCGGCGGCCAATGGGAGCGGCGGACGGCGGCTGGCGCCGCCCTCTGCCGCCTGCCGCCGCCCGGACGGAGCGCGTCGCAGAACGCGAGGAGCGAGCGGGCCGGTGCCACCTGCGTCATGGTGGGGCGCCGATTCGGCGAGAATCGCTGCGCCGCGCGCCGAGCGGAGCGGACCGGGCCGCCTCGCGCGTCCTGTGAGTGCGTTGTCGACGACTGAAGACGGCCCAGCAGCCGGTGAGTAGCGTGAGGGGTCGAGAGAGGGGCGCGGAGCGGGGCTCGACGCGCCGGCTGGCGAGGGCCGCCGATGCGGCGGCTCCGCGTCTCGGGGCGTGCTCTGCTACGATTGTGATGTGTCCTGTTTTAAAGGCGGACGTTTGTGTGTTGTGTTACGATATGTGGGTATTTTGTGTGCGATAAGTTATAGTTTCATGTTGATTGTCTGGAAGTTAAAGGTGATTAAGAGGGGAGGGGGGGTGAGGTTCGCTGGATGCGCCGGTAGGGGGCGTCGGCAGCGTCTCGCCGTCGCCGTGCCCGGCTCCCTCCCGTGTCGCCGTGCCCGGATGGCCGCCCTCGCCGCACCAGCACTCCGTAGCCGGGGGACGGGGGTCGGCGGCGACGCTACCTCCCCGGGCCGAGGCCGAGCGCGGCCGGCTGCCGACTCGGCCGACGACGCCACTCCGCCGCCGGCGGTGCCTCGCAGGCTCACCGCCCGCACCCCGCCGCCGCCGCCGATATCGGATTTTGCCGCCCGGAGGTCGATGGTCGCGCCGCGCATGCGCACTGCTGCCGCCGGCGTCACCGGAGGTTTGCCGCAGGGAGTCGGTTCGGCGGCGATGGAGGGGAGGGGATTCCTCCGATTCGGCAACGGATGGAGAACACATGCAACCTTCAGAAGTTCGGGCCTCGGGCTGGATCTCAAGTCTGGTATCTTCAGATGGTTGATAAAAGTATCAACGGCTGATCCAGAAGAGACAAAGTTGACTTGGGGAAAAAAATTGTGGTGGAACTTAATCAAATTTCGTTTCTTGTGGATTAATATTAAATTAAAAATTAATAGACCTTTTTTTATTTTTGCTTTATTTTGTTTTAAGAATCCGGAAATGTTTAACTGTTGACCAGAAATCAGTCGCTGGTGGGTTTAGCCCCGATTTTCCATAATGGATGCTCACATGAAACGAATATGCTTTGAACAGAAATTGTGTGAACATTGTCCGCGTTATCTCATTGTAATCTGTCTGAAAATGATAGTAGATATGAGGCACCTTATTCCTAACACCATGACGACTCTGACTTAATCACTTGCGTATAGCTAGCAGTAGCACCTAGAACTGGAAACCTTAGAACTAGTAGACTGACTGATAGCGTGGCACAACGTTTCAGCATCTGACTATTTATGCTGGCTTTCGGCATCTCATTAAATTTGTGCTGCATGACTTTGGGAAATTAAAGTCAAAAGTGACGTCATTGTTAAGGTAATACTGGCTGTGAACGGTGACACATTTACTGTGAGATGAACATTCGGGAGATGAGAGTGATCTCGTGTCGGTGTCATCGAGGATGACCTGCAGTCAACTGCATCGACAACAAACTCGGAAGCATCTTCGGTTAAAGCCTCTTCTTTGGCGGCTGTTATGAAGAGATAATCCGATTGGAAGCTCTGTCTAAATAATTAAGTTTCATAGCTGCCATATATTCTTTTGAGTTTCGGGTGTGTCACTTTGGTCCTATTCATTGATTTTCTTAATGTCACTTAGAATTAATTAATTTTAAGTTATATGAAATCATTTGAAATAAAACAATACTATAAGCCGTTGATCAAATGAGCGACTCTATTGGAAATGCAAAGCGGTGGAATCATGTTGCACTTGCATGTACATTATTTGATTTGGTGTGGCATCTGAAAAATACTATATGTGCATCTTTTAGGATTCAGTATAATCAAAACTTGGACACCGATTAGGCTTGCTCAAGGGATCTGGGATCGCTTAAGAATCCAGAAATGATTGTATAAAATATAAATTAAAAGTACATACTTGGGTTCTAGTGGTGGATAAATAAATTTTCCAAATCCCGACCGATGGAAAGTCCGATCCAATATGACAATATTGACCGAAAAGTGTCCGATAAGTTCAAGTGTCCGAAAATAATCAAATTTCTTAAAACATGATAACTTAAAGCATTAAAAAACATTAAATTAAAACATTCAAACTTAAACATTAACCCGCGCAAATGCATAAGGGGTTGATTTCCGTACCCCTCAGGTTTCATGTCCAGGATTATAATCATAATCAAAATCATTCAGGCGCGCAGTATCCGCCAATCATTTCGTACACCTGTTGGTCAGCAAACATCAGATCATCCAATTCACTGGCTGTGAGATGAAAAGACCTGTAAGATGGGAAAATCATGATTTGTGATATATATGGCTTGACCGAAAATTGTCCTAAATATCGATGGCTGACCGACCAAAGCCCAAATCGGAATCGGACTATTTTTGGACGTTCAAAAATTTGGACTCCGATTTACATCACTTAGATACTACTTGGGATTTGTAGATAATTGTTTTCCTTTTGTATCTGATTATATTCTGGTACCTACATTATTTATAGTTCATTGCTGTATGATGTGCATTTTTAAAGCATTTAGAGATCTTCAACAATCGCAATTTTTCATTAAATGCATGACAATATTTCATGCTTATCTTCTCGTTCACATTCAGATATATAACGCATTCACAAAAATACATTCATAAATATTATTGAGTGCTCGTGCGAGGAACATGGGTAATGAGTAGATATACAAATAAATGACCTTCCTTCGTGTCGTCAATTAAAAGTTCAAGGCAAAAATATTATATAAAACATTAGGGTGAATTTTCGCCACAGCCATATCAAACCGATTACAGCAATACTAAGATTGCTAATTAATCGTATTCGCTATAATCGGTTTGATAATGGCCTGTGGCCCGAAAATTCACCCTTAATGTTTTATAATATAATATTTTGCCTTGAACTTTTAATTGACGATACGAGGAAAGGTCATTTATTTGTATATCTACTCAAAATACATTCAGATATACACATTTATTATTAGGTAGATGACACAGTATTAACGTTCATATGGGTGACAACTGACAGGTATTTATGATTTAAAATACCCTACTTAGTGGTGTAGCTGACGAAACATGCAGCTTTTTGGTATTTTTTTAATTAATTTTGGCTTTTAATCTTGAGCAATATCAGTGGGTCAGTATCTTAAATGTTACTGTTTTCTCTGCTTTTGGAATGAAGGATGAAAGTCTATTTCTAAGAATTGCAATTTACAAATATTTTTAATTTACCATTACCGCTTTTGAAACGCAGAATGAAAACGAATTGTTTGAAGAACATCAAGTACACTCCCAGTTACAGTCAAAACAGGCACGCAACTTACTGCGTTTCATGCGGCTGTGGAATATGCCGTTTTTGCAACAGGGGCGGATCCAGGGGGCATTTGGGCGGTGGGCCTCATGGGTACCGAAATCGGTCAAAGCTTGGCATGCCATGATTTGAAATAAACATATAAACATTTCCACAGGTTTGTCTACATCAGTTCTGAATATACCTACATAGAAGCGAAATTGGGCGGCATGTGGCCTTAGTTGTCGGCCCGCCCTTAAACCCCAATCATCATCATCATAGAAGCGAAATATGAATCAAAAGTTTTGTATTTTGTCTGATGACAGCGGCGTCGCCACTGATCATTGACCGTTCACAATTACTAGGGACAAACACAAGTGCATATGTACTTTAACATGGGACCATATTAGGGATGGATGAAAATTACTAGGGATAATGTCCCTAGTGTCCTGAACAGTGGCGACGCCCATGTGTCTGATGGACAGTGGGCACCACTGACCACAACCTTAGAAGTTAGAGTGCCCTAAATCCCAAAACACCGCCACACTCACACCACACCAGGAATTTAGTCCGACTTTCTGGGATTCGCCCCCCACCCCCCACCCTAGACCAACTCTGGTTTCGACCGTTCTGAAACTGCCAGTATCGAGAAATGACGTCACGCACGAACACTGACTGAATATGACGTCACGCACGAACACGGCTGAATCAGAACGAAACGGATGTGGTTACACGGCAGTTAAATCTAAAGATATCAGCAACATTTTAGTAGATTCGGGCCATTTTTCTCGGCCGTATATTGAAGCTTGTAAGCCTTTGTCGCGGCCGTCCTTTTTCGAGCTGGTACCTTTTCGGACATGTAAACCAGAAGTGAAAGCTGATAGCAGATGATAAGAACATGTGCGCAGTGGTGAATGGGGGGGGGGGACTGTCACTGACGTGTTGAAGGAGTGTACCTACCTCCCGTGCAGGCAGTGCTGCGCCCGCAGTCGCCTTTAACTGGGGGCTTACTGGCTAGCATAGTGCCTTCGTCGCCGATGGGCATCACAGTCCACACTATGGGGAGCTTTCCCAGGTATTCGGATTTTAATTCTAGCCATTTGGTTGTTGATGAAAATAATCGTGTTTCGTATGTTTGTGTTGCCAACTTTTGGTAAATGATGACGCCTTTGCTTTCGGCGTAGTAGGTACCAGGGGCGGTTCTCCCATGTAGGCAGGGGATCCGCCGCAGAGGAGAGGGACGGAGCCCACAGAGGGGACGTGTCTCCCAATATTTTTAGATTTTAACATTGCGCCTTTGGGCGTTGCATGGAAATAACAGACTTCAGAATGCCTTCGTCCCCCCCCCCCCAACATTCAGGAGGTGGCTGAGCGTTTGCAATTTGCATGTAGGCGAGGTAGGCAATGTCTTTCCAGTTCGGTAGTCTTCTTCCGATATCGCTTTATCTTCCATTCTTTTCATTTGTTTCTTCTTATTGATAAGTATGATTTTCTACAATTGGAATGGTCCTATCTTAGAGCAAATTTCCCAAGAAGAATTCCTTTGAAACCATCAGTTTAATGCAAATGTAAGAAAAACATTGCCTAAGCTTGCCTACCACATCCTACTAGATTCTAGACCAGTCTGTATACAAATCTACTTGGTCCTTCAACATAAAATAGTTTGTAAAATATGGGAAATAAACTAGAATATCGAGAAAAGCAGACCCTTTTAAGCGCCATAACTTAATCGAATAAATATGTCTGCAATACCTATTATTATGTTGGGATTATAGTAGTTTGTGACACTGAGTTCAATTATTTCGAAAATTGTGTTTCAACCACTTTTGAATGTCATTTATACTCTAAATTTAGAACACTTCTTATCAAACAATACAAAAATGCATGCTTAGCCAAAAGTAGATACCTACAATTGAATTAGGCACAGGTATGTGGAGTTAAATTTATGCAAATTTGTGAGATAATTATGTAAAGTCTCAATGTAAATGATGCCGATTGACGATGACATACAGCGACATCTAGGTATAATGTTAAGAACTGCGGCTTCTAGCCACCTATCTAATAAGTTTTATCGATGCGTCTATATTATGAAGTATTATCGATAATAAAATATGAAGTATTCTGATTATCGATGTTTTGTATTGTAATGCTGCCTGCCTACCTAGTTTCAATGGTTCAACGCCGCCCCTGATACGTGCTTCGTGGCACGCAGCGACCAGCGTCCACTCAACCTTTTTACTACTGGATGAGGGAAAATCAATGGAAGAGTAATGTAACGTGCATGCATGTAAATATCGCAAACTCGCGGACCTCGAAAAGAGCTCGGTTAAAAGATGACAAGGTTTAGCATGGCAACACTACATGGGAAACCTTGGTACTACTCGACAGTGCATGGCAAGTTTTGCGTGATGTTTCGGGGCTGCTTTTACAACTCCGTACCTTCTACCTGAGGTGGCGCCCCAGCAGCAAAGGTAGCAGCAGCAGCAGCGGCAGCGGCAGTGGACCGTTCTGTCAGCGCCGCCGGCAGCCTCCACTGCATACCGGAGCGCGTTTTCTCCTGCGGAATGCGGCGAGCGCGCCGGATTGCGGCACCTGCGGCCCTTCTGCGGCCGCGCCGCGCTGGTTTCGTCGCACCGCGCGTCCATCGCCGGCTCCCACCGTTCTCGGCTGAGCAGCGCTCGGCCACGGCGGGGCGGGGTGGTCCGAGACTTATGGCTCCGTGAAGCGCTGGTAGGAAGGCTGGGAACACGGCCGGTGTCAGGGTCATGGGGGTCACCGCGGCGCCGCAGGCGGTGCCTCTGGCGGGAGGGAGGATTGATTGGCGTTGCGGAGCGTGTGCGGCGCTGGCGGCAAGGAGGGGGGTTGTTTGAGGGGGGTGTATGTGAGGGTGCGGCCACGTCCTTCTTGACGCTGCGCTGTTTTCTGTAAGAGCTTCGGTGTGAACACGTTGAAAACTTGATGCACTATATGTTTGTAAAACCAGGAGAGGAGACTGTCAGAAAGCGTATCCCAAGTTCAGTTGTCACCATGTGCGTGAAGTCTCTTTTGTCCAAATTCACCAGTCATCGTTTGCGTAAAAGTCCCTGATATCTATATTCTATCCCGAATTCAGCTGTCGCGGTTTGTATGAAAACGTCTACATTTCTGTCTCGGTTTAGCTGTCGCCACGTGCACGTGGCGGAGCACGTGGCGTCTCTGGGGCCGTGGCAGTCTGCTGCCGCGCGCCACGCCGCCACCGCCTGACACCCGGCGTGGCCACGCTCCGCCGGCCGTAATGGGTTCCCAGACGGCCGCATGCCGGCGGTCGCGGTGTAACCAAAGCCGACGGGCGTCAATGACCCCTCCCTCCCTCTGGCTGGACGGCCAGCGGCGCTGGTGTGGCACGGCTGCTGGTCTGCTGGGTCGTTTGGTCCAGTGGTCCAGCGACCCTCCCTCTGCGCTGGTCGGCCAGCGGCGCTGGTGTGGCACGGCCGCTGGTCCAGTGGTCTGCTGGATCGTTTGTCCAGTGGTCCAGCGATCTGCTGGTCCACTTGGCAAAGACACACCCACGTGATTGTCACGCTGACTCGTCTCGGTTTCGTGTGATTCCATTTGGAACCTCGGTGATGGGTCGGTCATGGATCAAGACAACTTTTGAGAGCGATCGTCTTAATGCTTCGGAACTTGCCATGGCCTTCACTTGTACGGATCTCTTGATCTGTTTGACCGTATTCCACGGCTAATCCCATTAGTAAACGGCTTATCCCACGAAAAATTATGTTTCAAGCTCGTTGGTCTCTTTTAATTCAAAGTTTAAGATGCGCGCCATCGCTCTTTTCCCATTCATTAGACATCCCTAGCAAACACTCTCACAGCTTCTGACCCCTCCTACAATGAACCCTTCTGATCTCTCCTACAATGGACCCTTCTGACCTCTCTTGTGAGCCCTCCTACAATGAACCCTTCTGACCTCTCCTACAATGGACCCTTCTGACCTCTCCTTCAATGAACCCTTCTGACCCCTCCTACAATGAACCCTTCTGACCCCTCCTTCAATGAACCCTGCGCTCGACCCAGCATGTCTGGCGCCCTTCCCTGACGGCGGCACGCGGACGGCTGGCGGCTAGACGCAGACGCAGTCCGTCTCTTCACGGTACCCTGCCGGGGAGGGCAGCGCCCTCAGAGGGAGGGCCAGTGGTCGGCCAGGCACCCCGCTGTCCCGCTCCACCTGGGAGGAACGGCCCCGGATGGCGAGCGGTCCGGGGCGGCGCAGGGGGAAGGAGGGCAGGGGCGGGGGCGGCAGAACGGGAGGGTAGCAGGGCAGGGGACAGGTGGGGCCGGCAGCTGCTCCCCGCTCCCCAGCACACCGCGGCCTTCACGCCAGGTGCTGGGTCCAGCGTCACTTGGACTGACTAGGGGAGGATGTTAGGGGGTACCTGGCTGTCTACGAGACCGGCAGGGTCGGCGGTCTATGGCGTCCTTTGGCTCGATTCCTCATAATGACCTGAGATGGAGAAGGAACAAGAGCTGGGACTAGAGTTTGGAGTGGAATTGGACTCGGATTAGAGCTGAACCTAGAGCTGAAAGCTAGGAGCTGAAACCTAGGAGCTGAACCTAGAGCTGTGGACTCGGCGTGCATCCCACGTATGTGGCGGCAGAACAGATCAGATCAGTTCTGCGCTCTCTTCTGATGCCGGCTGACCTGTGGCGGCCCCGGCCCGCAGCCCGGAGCGCGTGTGAAGAGCGGCCGTTTCCGGCGTAAACTGGCTGCTGCTCACCTGGCCGCTGGCTGGCTGCCTGCTGCCGAGCTGCCCTGCCCAGCTGCACGTCCAGCGCTTCTGAGAAGGCGCACCGGCGCCCGCGGCCACCGCCCGGTATTCTGCACCCCGCTCCGCGCTGCAGCGCCGGGCCCGTCCGCGCCGCAATTTTGCAGCTTTAGCAGCGGGCGGGCGGGCGGCGGCGGACCGGCAGCGGACCGGCAGCTCTGTGCCCGCCTCTGTTTACCCGTGGCTGCTGGCGGGCGGCGGCTGGGGGCGGCTGGATGGCTCAGTTGGCAGGGACGGATGACCCACGGCAGGGCAACGGCCCCGCCCGCTGCCCTGTTGACGTGCGTGGGCGGTGCGTGCGACGTGCCCGCGGTGGACCGGGGGACGCACGTGGACGGGCCAGAGACGCCCGGTGGACGCTGCCGGTGGGGCCGATACGGTGCCGTTTCCGGCTCAGATAGCGAGGAACATAGTCTGACCGGCGCCATCGGCAGCCATTGTAGATGGCGAGCGCTCGCACGACACGTGAGAAAAGCAAATATCGGCACTTGAATAGTGTTATCACGTGCCGTGTTACGTCGGTATCTTCAAACCGACGAGCGCGTTGTTTTCGTAGTCTCACGGCTTCGGAACTCGAAACAGCGTCTTCAAAACTGCCCATGCTGCCTCGATCAGCAAGCTAAGTTGGTTGAAGCTGGCGCCTGAAGTGAGGCGGTGGTGGTTCAAATAACAAGCTCGTCTCACATTTCTCCCCATGCATATTGCATGGAAAGCTTCTGGGCACAGAAGTTCCCAGAAATTTTCAAGCTCGGAGAGCCGCGATACAATGCCACCGTTTTTGCATACATTAATTATGAATTTTCTCGCGCCGCGTCTGGCGGCTCTTCTCACAATTTCTGAGTTCCTGCGGCGGCGGACGGCGGCGGCTCCCCGCGGCGCGGCTCGGACGCTGGACTTCCGGCCACGCTGGGATCGGAGCGGGTCGCCGGAAATCGGCGGTGGGCCGCCTGGGAACCGATCCGCTGGCCGTGGGAGCCGCCAACGGACGCTCCGCCGCCGCCGCCGCCGCCGCCGCCTGCTTCCGGCGGACCCCGGGCCCTCGGCGTCCCTCCGCGGGTCCCTCAGGGCCCCTTCTCGGGACCATCAAGGTTCCTCCACGGGCCTAGACAGAATCGACGAGGTCCATCGCTGGCTGACTGCCTCTGGTTATGGTAATGGCTTCTCTACAATCCACGAGATCAAACTTCCCTGCGAAACACAGCAAGTTTATAAACCCCTTGAAGACAATACAACAATATTCGAACATGCAAATTTTAGCATCTAAGGTGCATCACACAGCAGGTTCTTAGCTACACGCGTCCATGCTGCACAGCAGTGTGCGTTGTTTCTCGGTGTTGGACGTTTTCTCGGCGTTGGAAGGCTGGCGCCCGAGTTGCACGCGTCGCCTCTGTCTCCTGTGCGTCCCACGCCGCCGCCCTCGCCGCCAACGGCCCCCGCTCCGGTCCGGTCGTTCGTTCGCCTTCCCCCGGGACTATTTCCATCCGGTCCGTCGTTTTTGTCGACGCCGCGTCTCCCTCGCCGCCGGAACCGCGGCGTTTCCGGTGCAGATGCCGTGCGTAAATGGCGGGGGGCGTCGTAGGCGTGTTGGGGGGGGGAGTAATGCGTCGCCGTGTGTCGCGTGGTGTCGCGGCTTTGGGTGCAGACTTGTGATAGGTTGAGGTTGAGTCGCGGAGGTTAAAAAGTGGATCTTGAAAGTACTTAATGTTTCACCTTTCAGCAGGAAGTTGCTAGTTTGAGTGGACCATGCTGAGTTGTCTGTAGATACTTATATCACACACTTCCAATTACCTCAAATAGGTACAACTCATCTAAAACTTTGATCTTTTAAAGGGAAACTGCCTCTTCCGGATGAGATCGCAAAAACATGCTAAAACAAGTCTTAGGGACTAAGTATTATTTGTATTCGTCCTCTTATGCTCACCGAAGCAGCGCAAATACAAAACTATCTTTTATCTCATTTTTCATAATAATATGAAAAAAACGGTTTGCGATTTCTACACACCATATATGGCAGCGACTGAGCGCCAAATTTAGCGCAGTTGAGACATTTCCGTATTTATAAACGACACTGTGCTGGGAGTTAATTAAGAATGTAAGCAATCCGATACCAAAAAACTCTGTTGGAAAAAAACTTCATCAATGGTTGGAGCTCAAAATCCCTTCGTAAAAGTTTAACAAAAAACTTCGGGAAAATATTTTACCTTCTGGGAAATATTTTATTTTCTGCCTATGAATGAGCTTAAATCAGGCATAATAAGACATTAAATGTTTTCTGACATTATAAATTTGGACAGAATGCCTAAGCTAAAAATATAACTAATTTCCTTTGTTGCACAAGGCTGCAATTTATTTATTTAGGTACGTAGTGGTGGCGGACTTTGGCTGAAAGAAACCTGAACTTTTAACGATGATATTGGGCGATTGGCCGCGATAAGTTTATGTTGCTTACCAAATCCAATTGTTCTTTTAGCGTATTTAATTTTAACTTAAACAGACGGTGTCCCTTTAGGAGAAACCCAGCACCAGAATGCAAGATTCCTTTGAGTTGAGCACTTCTCTATTTGGACTTAGTTCTACCTTTTTCAAATATTCCTTATTGGACAAAATATAAATGAGTATATATTTCTTTTACATAAAAGTGGGGACATTTACCCTGCCCCGCCCCCATCCACCGAATGCCTATCAAGGTTTGCCTCATTGTCGTTACAGTTAACGTGCATGCCAATGAGTTATGCTGGGGTTCGGCCTGGGATTTATATGTTGTTGGGCTTGATTAGCGAATTCAAGTCGCACGTACACAGTTTTTATAGTAACTAGTAAGCCTGGGCAAAAATACCCTTCAATGATATGCAAAGATCGGGGTAAACGGGATGGTGGATATCTCATTTTTAGACGGTGGATTTTTGAGTGATAGTCGTGTGGAAGTTTGGATATGTTTGTTATTACAATGTTTTCTGTTCAGTGTCCTGGATGATATTAGATATTCATACCACAACCTTCGAATTTCTTGCATTTTTACAGTTGTGTGTATAGCAAAAAACATAAGAGCAATCTTATAATAATTATTTAAAATTTACTTCTTACCAATTAACGCTCTGTTAAACATGGTGCAACTTTGATTTGTTTTAGAATCCTTGATCATCTTTTCGTGAGCTTATCTATTTTTTACCGTTTTATTATAGTGAATGCCGAACCCGGACTTGCGACGAACATCTGTCTTATTTTTTTGGTTTAAAGCATCGGGCTCCCGGCATCTGTGATCTTTACTCGTCCAGGTTAAGTCACTACATATAGGGACATTAATAGATATAGATAATAGGGACATTAACTAATGGGCGCAAAATGACAGTGGCCATTAGTCTAACTTCAATCATCGCGGACTATTCAGGCAGACGAGCACTTTTTAAGTCTGCAAATGGAAATAATAGCTTCGTGACGTTTTAGTTACATACTTTAAATGTTTTTGGTGCCAGTATAATGCCTTGCTTGTTCAAGGCATGATACTGCCTCAACTTGCAACCTAACGTGCCATGGTGTGACACAGTGGCGGATCTACGGTTGGGCAAAATAGGCAATTGACCCCTTCCCCAAACCGCCCGAAATCGGCTAAAAATGGCAGATATATAAGGAAATCAAAGCAACTTTTACTAAGGAAAGTTTGCTTTAAATCAGTTACCAATGTTCCAAAGCAATGTTGCAAGCGAAATTCGATAAGTTTTCAGAATTGTGAGAGACTTTGGAATTTTGTCCCCAAACACCCGTTCTGGATCCGCCGCTGGCGACACAGAGGCAGGGCCCATGCTTTGGTCAAAATGTCTGCTAGCGTTTTATTTTTAATGAGGAAATTTCAGACAGCTAAAGGTAAATTAAGTTGAGGACGAGAAGAGCTCAAATCTGCAAAGAAGTATTGTATTGGGGTAGCTACTTTCTTTCAAAACAAGAGCAATGTTTCATTGCCTCAAAATTTCAAGACTTCCTACTTCTGACGTCCAAAATATCGGAGGAAAATGTCCTGCTTGCCACCCTGGTAAAATAATGAGCTTAGGTGGCTTGAGGCTCCGGTGATGGTGATCACGTGACGTCAGGTATCCTTCCATGACTGTGGCATACAGTATGAAATCTACGTGCATCTACTTCCTTCCCAAGTAACAATGCTCCCGGACAAATTATCGATTGTGAATGTTAATAAAGTGCGTGGCCGTGGTGTGACCCCTGGTTCCCCGGCGATGGACAGCCCGTGAGCACTCGGCGTCCCTATTCTGACTACTCATACCACTTGGTCGCCCCTATCATAATTACAGGGCAATTTGGCGCCCCTGGATTGTTGGAAGGCGCCCCTAAATTGGCATGCAGTCTCCTCCTAAAAAATCCTGGATCCGCCCTTGATGGAAGAAGCACCCTGTATTCGTGTGTCTTTAACTCAGTTTGGACACAGCTAGTGAAGCTACATGTATTACCCTTATCTTGACTTATATTTTATTGGTTTATTTCATTCGATATGTCCAGTTGTCCTCTATCATGGGGTAACCGTTGATCCATCAGTATTATAGTATACATTTTTTTTGGGGGGGGCACTTTGTTTCTGTTCTACCTGTCGGGCTGGGGGAGCTGCCAGAACGTTGCCTTGCTTGGTGACATGTTGGGGGACATTCTGGTGTCACCGGCGGCGCCTCGCTGCCCCTGAGGCGTCGCTTGCCCGGCGGACCCCCGTCGGCGCACCCGGTCCCGCCGAACGCCTCTGCGACGACGCCATTTTGGATTGGTCGGCCAGGGCCGCTCTCCGCTGCTGCAGAGAGCGGCCCTGGCGGGGGCGGCGGACCGCCCGGGACCGCGTGTACGGGATGAGGGCGACGGCGCCGCGCTGGGTCTGACGATTTCGGATAACCATCGCTAAGGGATATCAGTGAAATAATAGTGAGTGAATTTGCACGATTACCACCGCGTGTACTTAGTTTTTCGCATTTTTTATCGTGTTTGTTGGTCATTTTCGTGGACGTGGCGTGAGGTGACCAATGACAATCTCCAGTGAAGAGAAGCGGAGCAGACCGCCCCCCGCCCTCTTGGTAACGGGTGGCAGCGGCGCCGGCCAGCATCACAACACACTCCGCGTCAGCCACAACAGCGGCGGGCGGCCGGGCACGACTGGCCCGGAGACGACCCCCCTCCCCCTGATGACGTCACGTCACGCCCGGTCGTCATGTGACGCAGCAGCGGGCGGGCACGTCACGTCGGCGGCGACGTGCCCGGCCGGCGCGGACTGACCTACGCGTGCGTGACCGCACCCTGGCGAGTCTCCGCTCCGCTTCCGCTGCCACTCCGTCTCGGAGGGCCCGTTCGGTCGCTGGCCGGCCGACGAACGTACCCCCGTTCCCGGGTCGGCGAGCGGCGGCCTCCCGCGCTCTCGCCGCCCGCCACAGGCGCGGGCGCATGCTTGAGGTTCGGCCGCCGGCCGCTGGGCGGCAGCACCGTGCGGCTGGCGAGTGGCACTTGGCTGTCGGCCAGCGGCCCGCGGCGTAGCAGGGCGGGCGGTGCGGGGAATGGGAGCGGGGCCGCCGAGAGGGCGCCTCTGCCCGCCCGCTGGGCCGGGCCGGCCGACAGGGTCTGCTGCTGGTCCCAGCGGAGGGAGGGGAAAATAGACGTGTTGGGCATGGTGTTTTGGGAGGATGTTTCGGTGGATGTCTGCGAGGTGCTGGTATGCAGAGTCCAGAGAGCGCGAAATGATGCCGAGCGAATTCCGAGGATAGCGTAGCGGTGGCGAATGGACCGCATGGTGCGTCGCTAGCGGCACACTGAACATGGAAGGGTGCTGGATACCTGCCCGTCTGCCGTCTGCCTTGGGCTGCTTACACATCATGGCCTATCGGAAACTGCATGTCAAACATCAAGTCGGTCTNAGACATATTTGACGCGTTTGCTGCATAATACATTTTCGCGGCGAAGGTCATTGGGCGAAGTTGGCAAACATTGGAATTTACGCCGAATGATTTTATTTTTATGATAGGCGGTAACCGACCCAGATAGGTAAGAACGGTGCCAGCACATCGTAGTGAAGTGCCAGAAAAAATATGCTGTGTGCAATTACTCACTTGCATATTTTGCTTCATGATCACTCAGACATTCTTCACTTCCACTTCAACTTAGTGTTTGATTTACATCTGTAGAACCTGACATAAGAATGTTGGCACCTATTTTACTATGTGCCACATCTTTTAACTTTAATTGGATTGCCTAATTTAATTCAACAAAATTGAACAAAATGTTAGAGCACAAATCTTCCTGGAGGGTCACAATGGCGAGGTGCTCATCTGCCACGATCAACATTAATGCTGCATTAATGTTGAATTAAATAATGCTTAGATGAGCACCTGAACTAGGATGAAAGCTAGTGTGTCTATGTGCAAAAAATAGCATCGACCATGATGTCATTGTCATTGGAACAAGGCAGACCCATTTAAAATGCTCTGCTCGGCGCTCACTTTGCTAATCAAACCTAACCTCAAGTCTCAACCCTACAGACCCTCTAGACTCTAGTTGATACTTAGAGGGCCTGAAGCATGCAAAACTTACAGATCCTCTTGAGTGATCCTTGGCACACCTGTGGTGCACACTGCACAACCTCCAGACCCTCTTCAGTGAACCTTGGTGCGTGTGTGGCCAACTTTTAGCTCTTTCTTCATTAATTGTTTTCAGCATGTCGTTTTAGATTTGCAATGGACAAAGGTTTTATAGGTAATTGCTAAATAGTATGAAAATTATATTATGGTCATAGTAAAAATAAGAAAATGTGTATTGTGACATTAACCATTTTGTCTGTTCATTAAAAAGTAATCTCACAGACAAGGGCGGATCCAGGGGGGGCTAAAGGGGCCATGGCCCCCCAAACCACCCAAAATTGGTGCAAATTTGACACATTTCCTGAATTTGTCATAAAACTAAGCAACTTTTACTAGAGAAAGTTTGTTTTAAATCAGTTATTGATACATAAGCAAGCGAAATCCGATGAGTTTCCAGAATTATGTGATAATTTTTGGGATTTGGCCCCCACCCCCAAACTGTCAAAATAACACTTTCTGGATCCGCCAGTGCTCACAGAGTCACTATATTTTGTCCAGCTTCATCTTCCCAACCAAATGCTTACATTTTCTGCTCTATAGTTAATACTGATTGAAGATTGTAACAACATGTTTGCAACTCTTGGGATCTGCAATGTCAGGAATGACATTTTACAGATATTCTCATTATCATATAGGAACAGGATTAAAGTAAATGGGTGTGTTATATAGGTCATATTTCATTTTAATCTGCTTTATGTAATGTGTGAGGCTGATATGATTTGTTCTTTAATTTGTATACATTATTTGATGGAATATCATACTGTTCTCTTCTTTGTTATTGTAATTTCTCAATGTTTATGAATGCAAGTTGTCTTCCTCACTGATCACTCCTTATTAGATTACATAGTAACCTTGAAAATTGTCAATTATTAGATTGCATTATGTTTTCAGGGCAACAATGGATATACAAGCATTGTTTGAGCAATGTTCTGTCCCCGAAATTCAGGCCAAGCTTGATGAAACTAGACATAGCATAGAGAAGGAAAGGGAAGAACTGAGGATCATGGTCAGGTAAGATAAATACATCACTATCAATAACAAAAATGTGTATTATGAGTAATATTTTTGTTACTCATGTTGGCTGCATCTGTCTTCTTTTGACTCAATGGTCCTATGTAGGTACCCCATCAGAAATATGTTTTATTTGGCAGAAGTTTTTACCTAATAAAATGTATAGGGTAAATTACTTTTATTATAGCTTTAAAAATACAAAATAACATTTTTATGAGCTTAGTAGTCAGTGCAATCATATAACTGCAATCATTTAAATGTATGATTCTCCAATTATTATCAAACATTTTCAAATTTGAGGTTCAATTACTCATGATCTGATGGAGGAAATAAGTCGACTCTGGTCTTACATGATTATCTAGACAATCCTGCACGAGTTTCTCTGTCAGTTTATGACGTCTCAGTAACTCATCAAATTATATTGATAGAGAATGCGAAACATCGTCGATAAACCCACCTGTTACATTTCCTATCGATATATTTGTATAATGTATAATATTGCGGCGTCACGGACTGCGCTGAGCCGACTCAAAATGGACAACGAAATCTTGCAAGACTATAATCCATCAATGTCTTCAATCGGATCACAAATAATCGAACCTCAAAGTTCCATTTGTCTGTTTTTCAGGAAGCCCAGAATGTGTGTAGCTTACTCTGCAATGGTAGTGTACCATGCTCCTTTTAGTTCTAATTAGCATACTGCTATTTCTCTGCTCATTTTTCACCTGTCAACCGACTGGTTCATTTCAGCGAGCGTTACCGTGACCTGATCGAGGCGGCTGACTCGATCGTCGACATGCAAAAGTGTGCGGAACAGATCTGCCAGCACGTGCAGCACATAGAGTCAGGCTGCAGCCACCTGCAGCATCAGGGACTCATCGGCTTCAAGGGCAGAGACGACAGCGACATCGCCAGGTATGGGAAGCACATCGGAAATCACTGACATTGTTATGGATATCCAGATGGTGTGGAAAATGAGGCCAGGTGACGTAGAAGTAGTGGATGTCAACCACAGCGCTGTCAGACCTGAAAACAATTATTTCTCGGAGTTAGGTTCTATGAGGCATCCAAATACATTCAAATGACACATCAACCTTCAACGTACTTGCGATTCTCCCACGCTGCAACGCATCCTTCAGAGACGGTCTTCCCGCCACTGACTCCGACGCCGTGATCCCCTGCAGACAGGATCGTAAGCGGCGTCTGTACGACATCGGAGCGCGGGTGAAGCTGCTGATGGACATGCCGGAGACGCTGTGGCTGCGGGTGGAGCGGCGAGAGATGCTGACGGCTGCGCTGCTGCACATGCTGGCTCAGTACATCTTCACCGGTAGGTCGTGGTTTATTCTGTGTATACTCGGAAATTGATGCTGGCATGACGTCCCAACGAACATCTTTCCGTCTTAGATTGAGATGGGTACTAAATGCAGACAATTTTCACCACGTCGTTAGTTCAGCTTTAGTCACACCGATGCCGTGTTTGAGCCCGAGTGTGGCGCTAAGTGTGCAGGAATACAGATCCTGTTTGCTGCTATCATGCCAGCTGTATATCCCTGCAGAGCCTATCTCGCCATACCCATTACATGTGTCCTGCAGCGGCGTTCGAAAACGAGACAAAATTCATGTATGTTTTGTTTTGACTTCCCGACAGTGGACCGACAGACCTGACCTGACCCCGTCCTACCCTCGCCAGGTCTGCAGGTGGAGCGCTACAGGGGGAGGGACAGCGTGGGATGAAACAGTTCCTGGTGGTGACCTGACACCGTCTACCGTCGCTAGGTTGCAGGTGGAGGCGGCTGCAGGGGCCGAGGACGCGCGTGTATGAAACAGTTCCGGTGGTGAGCTGAACCCGTCCTAGCCCTCGTAGTCTGCAGGTGGAGCGGCTGCAGGGTGCCGGGGACGCGGTGATGAAACAGTTCCCGGTGTGATGACCCCGTCTACGTCCTCGCAGGTCTGCAGGTGGAGCGGCTACAGGGCGCGAGGGACAGGCGTGATGAACAGTTCCCGGTTGGTGATGACCCGTCGTACCCTCGCTAGGTTTGCAGTGGAGCGGGTGCAGGGTGCGAGGGACAAGCGTGTGATGAACAGTTCCGGTGGTGACCTGACCCCGTCCTACCCCTCGCTAGGTCTGCAGGTGGAGCGGCTACAGGGTGCCGAGGGACAGCGCGTGATGTATGTATGTATGTATGCATTGACAGTTAAAACACTCCAACATAAAATGGCTATTCCGAGTGTCGAGTCGATAACGTTAAAAGGGTGAAGACAGTAAAAGGCACTCATAAGCAAGCTTCACAAGGCAAAGTATAAAAGCACACATCCATACACAACGACACTCATGCAGTCAGACTCACTCCCAGCTAAAGTGATGCACACGTTCATGTTAAAAGACGCGAGCGACGAGGTTCACATTCCAGAGGTAGTGTTGTACAGTTTGCGCGATCGCTTGTATAGGAGGCCCCGCCCCGTCTCACGTGAATAAGATGACAGGATGAACAGTCCGGTGTGACCTGAAACCCGTCTACCCTCGCCAGGTGCAGGTGGAGGGCTACAGGGTGCGAGGGACAGCGTGTGATGAACAGTTCCGGGTGAGTGACTGCCCCCGTCCCTACTCGCCAGGTCCTGGCAGGGTGAGAGGCTGCAGGGCCGCCGAGGGAAGCGTGTGATGAAATTCCGGTGGATGACTGACCGTTCCTACCCCTGCTAGGTCTGCTAGGTGGAGCGGCTACAGGCGCCGAGGGACAGGCGTGATGAACAGTTCCGGTGGTGACCTGAACCGTCCTACCCTCGCTGGTCTGCAGGTGGAGCGGCTACAGGCGCGAGGGACAGCGCGGATGACGTTCCCGGGGGACTAACCCGCCTACCCTCGCAGGTCTGCAGGTGGAGCGGCTCAAGGGCGCCGAGGGACCAGCGTGTGATGAAACGTTCCGTGGTGACCTGACCGTTACCCATCGTAGTCTGCAGGTGGAGGGCCCAGGGTGCGAGGTGACAGCGCGTGATGCCACAAGTTCCGGTGGTGAATGACCGTCTACCTCGCCAGGTCTGCAGGTGAGCGGCTGCAGGGTGCGAGGGACAGCGTGTGCTGAACAGTTCCCGGTGGTGACCTGACCCCGTCCTACCCCTCGCTAGGTCTGCAGGTGGAGCGGCTGCAGGGTGCCGAGGGACAGGGTGATTGAAAGTTCAGGTGGTGACTGACCCCGTCTCCCTCGTAGGTCTGCGTGCGCGCTGAGGTGCCGAGGGACAGCGCGTGATTGAAATTTTGGTGGTGACTGACCCCGTCTATCCCTGCTAGGTCTGCAGGTGGAGCGGCTAGGCGCGAGGAAGGGTGATAAACAGGTTTCCCGGTGGTGACCTGACCCGTCTACCTCGCCAGTCGCAGGTGGAGCGGCTACAGGGCGTCGAGGGACAGGTGTGATGAAAAGTTCCCGGTGGTGGACTGACCCGTCCTACTCTCGCAGGTCTGCAGGTGGAGCGGGCAAGGCGCCGAGGGACAGCGCTGATGAACAGTTACGGTGTGACGACCCCGTCTACGCCTCGCCAGGTCTGGCAGGTGGACGGCTGCAGGCGCCGGGACAGGCGTGGGATGAACAGTTCCGGTGGTGATCCGTCAGTGGACCGCCATCCAGCGGTTCAGAGCCACCATTCTCACCAGCTGCCACGCCGCCGTCCGCGACGCCAGCCGAGAACAACTCGAGGTACTGGCAGCCTTACAGAAGGGGACTGGGTTGTCACAGCCAGCTTTATTGTTGGCTGTGAAACCTAATGTATCTAATTTGTTAAATAAGCTGTCAGGCTCGTGGTATTGACGACTGACTTTCTGAGATTCTCTCTGGAGCTTGTAGGAGCCATTCTGTCTTAGTGTGACGCTAAATACGATGACTATCGCCTTTATGGATTTCCCCTCATATCGTATTCACCAATGGATCCCAGTGAAGTATTGTGTCTGATGCTGTCTCACCACGTTTGACCTTGTCTCTCTTCCGTGTCTAACCCTGTTTTCTCTATGTGGCTGACCCTATTTCTCCTACAGCCGGTGGTCTGCCCCTGCCCCCCGGTGGTCTGACCCTGCCCCCCTGACAGCTGGTCGGCTCCTGCCTGGTGGCTGTAGCCCTGCTGGAGGGCTCCTGACAGTGGTCTGACCCTGCCCCTCCCCTGACAGCTGGTCGGCTCCTACCTGGTGGCTGTAGCCCTGCTGGAGGGCTCCTCACAGTGGTCTGACCCTGCCCCTCCCCCTGACAGCTGGTCGGCTCCTGCCTGGTGGCTGTAGCCCTGCTAGAGGGCTCCTCACAGTGGTCTGACTCTGCCCTCCCCTGACAGCTGGTCGGCTCCTGCCTGGTGGCTGTAGCCCTGCTGGAAGGCTCCTCAGCCCGTACAGCCTGCACCCATCTGCTGCGCGAGCGGGGTGAGGCGGTGCTGGCCGCGCTCAGCACGAACGCTGTGGAGGACAGCGTACAGCGCCAGGTGGCGCGCGCCACTCGACTGCTGCTACACACCCTGCAGCTGGTGATGGCGCTATTCTGCGGTACGTCACCCTGGCGTCCCGGTGTGAGTCTGCATGGGCGTGTGTTGGCTGGAGGGCCGGTATAAGTGTGGTGGAAACGATCGGTTTCAAGCGATTCCTGTGAGAAAGAATTTGATTAGAGTCCAGTAGGCGTCTAACGGATCAGTGCAAACTGGGCGCTGTCTGTGTGCTAGTATTGAACAGGACCAGGACGTGAACGATCTCCGTTTTGACTCACAGTTGCACAGTTAATTGCTTTCTTACTACAATACTCTTATTGTTCTAATCGTGACTTTTTGTGTCACTGCTCTGAACATCCCGTCGCCGTCCTGTAGGTGACAACGCGCTCAACAGCGGCTCGGAGGGCATGTTCGTGACTCGTCTGAAGGAAGTGATCGACAACCAGAAGCCTTTTGACCTGGTGGACGACCGAGGCTCGGTGGCGATGAGGCATCTCTCGGCCGACATCAGAGCGTACCGGTAAATAGCCCTCTGCGGGCTTTGCAGCTGTTTTTGTAAGCCAAAGTCCTCATTGACATGACTCTGACTCAGCTCAGCTTAGTGCAACTCATTGGTATATCTGGAAATAGGATGGGATAAAGTGAGGAGTTCTTAATTGTTTAAAACTGATGGCGCAATATTCTTCCATTTGTAGAACAGGTTTGTAAGATAGCTAAATGTAGACGAGCGACTGCACTGCTGTAATGCAGTGGTTTCTCTCTTTCTTTCGACATCTCACTGCCCGTACCCTGTACGCCCCTGCTGCTTTGATCCCGTGTTGTCGTTAGTTGTGTTTTAACTGCCGCTGTGTCGGTGCCGCAGACCGTCTCTGGCGGCGGCTGATTCCCGACTGGCGACGGACGAGGTGCAGCAGATGGTGTCAGAGTGGCTTCGGCAGCTCTCTGCCCGTGCCCTGTACGGGCAGAGAGCGCCTCTGTTGTTTTGGTGCCGTGGTGTCGTTTAACTGCCACTCTGTCGGTGCCGCAGACCGTCTCTGGCGGCGGCTGAGTCCCGACTGGCGACGGACGAGGTGCAGCAGATGGTGTCAGAGTGGCTTCGGCAGCTCTCTGCCCGTGCTGTCACGGCAGAGAGCCTTCTGTTGTTTTTGGTGCGTGGTGTCGTTTAACTGCCGCTGGTCGGTATGCAGACAGACCGTTCTGAGGGCGGGCTGATCCGATCGGGTCTAGACGAGGTGCGCAAATGGTGTCAAGTGGCTTAGCACTCTCTTGCCCATCGGCGCCGCATTGCGCTGCTTCTCGGTGAGTCCGACGTCACTGGATCGCTGATGTTCACGGTGAAGTGGCAGGAATCGTCTGAAATCGCCTAGTTCTAAACATACGCTGTAGACTACACTAAGTGTCTCTAAGAGACACTTAGTGACACTAAGTGACAGTGTCCCAAAATGTGTCAATTTGGGTGGGAGATGACACCCAACTGTGAATAATTTTCCACTCTCATTCTGCATTATAGGAATTAATTATCCACTCCCAAATAATGAATCGTAATATTGATTCCCATATCAATAAATATTGACAAAAAATACATGATTTTAATGAAAACCACTGCTTTTCATACTCAAAACAGTAATCAATATTGTACCATTTTCTACATTATTTTTCACTCTCATGGTCTTTTAGGGCTCAAATTTTCCACTCTGACACCCAAGCCGAAATGGAATCTTGGGACACTGCTAGGTGACACTAGGTGCCACTAAGTGACACTAAGAGACACTAAGTGACACTAAGTGACACTAAGAGACACTTAGAGACACTAAGTGACACTAGGTGCCACTAAGAGACACTAAGAGACACTAAGAGACACTAAGAGACACTAAGAGACACTAGGTGCCACTAAGTGACACTAAGAGACACTAAGTGACGCTAAGAGACACTAAGTGACACTAAGAGACACTAAGAGAGACACTATTGCTTAGAGGGACACTAAGTGTCCCGCTGAGGAGCCACAGGAGGCTGAAATGGCGTTGCCTGGATCAGTCTGACGGAGTATCTGACGGTATCTGACGGAGATCACATGTCCTGTTCTGAATGTAGGTATGACACCGTGCCTTTCTCGGAAAATCACAGGAAACTAAGATAGACAGTTGCCTGGACAACGTTGCGTTGACACGTCCACTGTGCCCGTCCCTCCCCAAGGAGAGCGTACTGTCCATTAGCTCGACAGTCAGCTGGTTGACTGTAGTAACCACGCCGTACCTGTTCTCCCGACAGAGAGCGTGCCTTCGGTGAAGGGTCTGGCCTCGGTCAGGGACGGGGTGTACTCGGTGCTGGCCGAGGACCCCCACCGACAGTACTGGGGCGACATCTGCCGGCGGCTGACCGGAGCTGAGCTCAGGTATTACACCGCCGCGGCTGAGAGAGCGAAATGCTGACTCGTTGACATGTGCTATTGTGCTTCATACGTACGCTAAGATACGGGGACTGATTGACTGGTGATTCTCAATCCCATAGACGGCTGCGGATTCAGGGGGAGGTGCTGAATGCCCGCTGGCACTTGGCTCAGATGCCGGGAAGGTGGCTGGCGTAAAGCGGGGGGGGGGTCAAATTAGGTCAGAGGAATCACGTTGAACAGAGGACGCTTCATATTCTGTTGGGAGGTTGTGGATATTGTTGGACGACATTATGAATCATTAAAAGTAAACCTGCTGTATGCTGGTCGGTGTGTCTGTGTATGTGCCAACCTTGTGTAACCAGACTTGTCTCTGGATACCGAAGTTGGATTTGGGATCCTAGTGGATCTCCCGGCATAAAATGCATGGAGATCTTGGATCCTAGGTGTTTCTATTTTGCGTATGTAGTATGTACTATTGGTTCCAAAATAAGCGTCCCGCTGGGTTGGCCGGCACAGTAGTTAAAGGGAATATACCGCCTTGTGAAAACTATGTGGATTTATGCAGATGAGTGTCCAGATGAGTGGCTCTCATCTCCATCATTTCTCATAATTTTCCCAAGGCGTTATACTCCCTTAAACTGCTGTGCCGGTCAACCCAGCGGGACGCTTATTTTGGAACCAATAGTACCTACTATGCAGATAATAAGTACCTGCAAATTACGCTGTACCTATTAGCAAACATAGAGATTGTAAGGAATTTTTACATATGATAACATTAGCAAGAAGTAGATACTTACTGGCGTGCCAGGATTCCGAAGTTGGATTCCTCCGCATGAAATATATCAGGATCTGGTATCTTCGTGGATCCCTCGGCTTATCGTGCACCTGGATCTGGTGTCTCATGTGGATCTCCGGACACAAGACTCAGAGATCCGGATCTCAGCTGGATCCCGGGATCCAGGCACATGTCTGGTAGTAACGCCTGTCTCTCCGTTCCGGCAGTATCTGGGAGCTGTTTCCTCGCGAGGCGATCGTCACCCGGGCCGAGCAGCACGTCAGGACCGGTATGAGGTCGGCGTTCGGCGCACTGACCGACTCGCTGGCACAAACAGTACAGGATGCAGACAGGTAGGCACGGGGCGCGCGTCTCTTACCTACTCTAACATACAAACACATATGATAGGATACCCTGCTTTTAAATACAGGTTCCGGAATTGCTTTCGGTGTTTACGATGTCTTTCTTATAAAGTGTGAAAGTTGATTTGATTAAATTTGTCGATCATCAAACTCGGTGACTGGCAGACTTTCGACTCCTGTCCATGCTTGCTGATGATGATTTAGGTTTAAGGGCGTCTCAACTATAAAGTTATGTGGCGCCCATAACATCAGTTCATGTTTGCCAGCATTGAGCGAGACTTCTCTGTCCACAGGTTGAAGTCGGCAGTGGACATTGTCGACTACCGTTGGGGTGATGTGAACGAGGCGCCGTCTACCAGCGGCTGGATGAACTACCGACACAGGAACCAGCAGTCCCTGCCCGGTGAGGGCCGGCGTGGTATAAACTATAACTGCCAACGGCAGACCGCTTGTGACCCTGGTCTGCGGCGGTAACTTTTGAAGGCATCAACTGACCAGCACGAATTTCTCGTAATGAACGTTTCAGACCCTGCGCCATATTCTATTTCTCCGTCGACTTGAGTTCTCATTTTACCTTCGTCTGATACTGGTCCGATGCTCCTAGCCTTACTTTGACGGCGGTCTGATACACGTTTGACTGTGTCGGTTGCGTTAATCTTGGCAGCTCACCTCTATTTCGTTACAATTTGACCCTGTCTCGCCTCCGTCTCGCCTCCGTCTCGCCTCCGTCTCGCCTCCGTCTCGCCTCCGTCT